>VMBQ01006178.1:24624-69912 GCA_007657795.1 Dreissena rostriformis | reverse complement strand
CTTTGGAAGACACGCTGGACAATAAACCAGAGGATTGTGTGGTGAGATTCTTGAACCTTTCACATTACTTGTGGGAAATTGTTTGGGAATTATTCTTATGGCGTAAGCATGATGAGCGCTCAATACGGGTAAACCAGCTGAACCACGAAGAGTCAGTTATGTAACTGACCAACGTGATAGTTTAAAAGACATGGAATGTGGATAGGATTCAGAATTTAATTTCAACAAGTATGCCTTTGCAACCTCTTTCATTAGCATTGCTGACAGTTTAACGTGTGGCTTAATAGCTTCGTGTACAGCAGCCAGGCCTCAAACATCAAAGCCTTTGGATTTTTAGTCAGATAAACTTCAATATTTTTGAAAGACACTGTCTTTAACTTACAAATGGATAAAATATAATTATTTTATTGTTTAAACACCTAAGTGTAAAATGACCTCAGTACGAAACAGCCAGAGACTTACGGAATTTTACGAGTTTTATCAATTCAATTAAGTTTTCCATAAGATGCTTTAATAGTGTTAGGCATTGTTTATGTTTCCTTCTTGGCTCAATGTTATTTGTGAAGGACACACATCACACTCTGGACATAAGTATAGACTTGAGTATGGTGTTACTACTCTGCTATCCGTCTTTGTTGGGGTAAAGTATAAATTATAAGTAAATATTTTCTAACTTTTTTATTTCATATTATAACTGTAGGAGCATAGTATTCATAAAAGTAAATATTTTACAAACATATTTATATAACAAGTGCTGCAAACATCAATGTGGGCTAATGCTTAAATATTGTATTCATATATAACAAACACACAATAAGTATGACAAACCTCTTAATGTTTATTACAATATTCCGTCAAAACTTGCAGACAAAGAAAAAAACAACGTCCTTACTTCATTTGCTGTACAATTCAAGCCAGTTGGTAATTCTTTATCCATTATTTATCAGACACACTTTCCTTGACACTCGGTCAGCCATGAGTTTGCTAACAACAGACACACATTTCTACCTAACAACAGATATCTTTTACTTTTAAAATTGAAACAAAACAAAACAACCAATACCTGATCAATTCCTGAACAATACATTTATACATAATTTAACCAAATTTCTATCCATTTCACATTAACAAATAGTGCAGCAAACGTCCAGAGATTTTTTCTGAATATTGTACCATTTTCAGTCATCATCTCCTAAAAGTGCAAAGGGAATAGAGGACTCAATATTGTTTCCCCTGCCTTCTTGTTGTCCCCCCTCGTCATCCGACTCTTCATTCTCCTCCTCATCAGAGCATGACTCAGCAGCTTCTTCCGAGTCAGCAGAGGCTTGAATCCGTTTTGTGTATTTGCTCTGCAGCTCAACGAAAGCTTCTGTGTCACCATGTTCTGACCATATGTCTATGGTTGGGGAAAAAAATGAATTTCAGAAATGCTGAGACTGTTCTGAACACAATTTGTAGAGTTATTAATACATATATACACTTTTAAAAAGCTGCATACGACAGCGCTCAACATTTCTATTTCTTTTCAGAGTTTCTCGGCCTTTGGTTTAAATTAAACTGTTTGTTTAGTAGCACACAAGTACGTCTTGAAATATTTCTTATTGCTCTATTAATATACAATGTGGTGTTTCCGATATTGTTAGTTTCATACGATTATTATCTGTGATTTGATGTTTTATTTACTCATGTCATCACAATTATTAAACCGGACCTGGGCATACCATTTGATGAGGCCCCATAACAAATATCCACGTCACCTTATTCTTCATAAGTCATATACCCGACCGAAAATGTAGCAAAAGGTGACAATGGCGCCTTATAAACATACGATGGATTGTTGATATTGCGCCGGTATCTTGTATTCATTGAAGGAATATAAAGATAGTACTACTTCATTTAAATGTCTTTCGTCGTTATTGACTATCATTAAACAAACATGTATAATTAGAAAACACAGCAAACCCTGCAGCAACAACATGAGCATCTTCCTCATAATCATCATCAACATTGTTATTCTCGGACAGATTTTCCTCGACGTTAGCTGTCTATATGCTCTAATGATGCACAGTTTTGTCGGATAGATGCATCGATTACTATATGAGTTGCGTGTCATCGCAGAGACGTGTCCGATCTTTATATGCGTTACACGTGCATCTGCAAAAGTACTTATATGCGGCGAGACGCATTTGCGGCGTTACAAGACAATAAAACTGCAACGCATTTTGAACCACAAAAACTAGCACTTTCATATGATTGTATTGTGTTCTACATATCAACATGTATATTATACATGAGCCAGAAAGCATAATTGTAAGACGACCATATATGTACCTGTAGGAAAAGAACATTCGCATCTTATTTAGCGTATGTGGTACCGATCCGCGTTGACATAATTATAGTTTAAACAAAGTTTACTCGAGAGAGGTGTTTGTGTGCATGTCGTTGTGTGTGATGCTCTGACATACTTTTGGGCGGACATTCAATGGCGTTGACAGATTAGTGGAACATTTTTGACGTTGTTTGTCCTGTTACAGAAGAATTATTTTAAATAGATGGGCCATTTTTATGGCCAGTAGTGACCATTAGTTCCAATTGAGGAACAGATTGGCCAAACATTCTCTAGACGAGATGTTTTGGTGCAGATTGTTTCGTATAACGATAACCCTCGTATGATTCGCTACATTCGTCATCATCATCAGTTCGAGTTTAACCTTTCAAAGGCGCTTTCGCAAGTACCACTGACCAGTGCAACCTGTTTAGGTTCGCGGTTCCAAATAGAAAGGGTCTTCGTCATTCGAATACCATACTGGTCGCTAGCCAACATAAATCTTGTAAGGTTTGATGGGGTCACGATAGGATTTGAAAACATATCAAGATTGATGTTCTAAAAGTTTTATTTGTTTCTTTAAGTCACTCAATCTATCGACAAGATACTCAATTTGTATCTTTTCTAATCTTGTATTATCATTATATATATTTTATGCTGCTCATGAATCCTCTAAGTGAATCCGGTAATCGTCAGAACCGTTTTGATTTGTTGGATATTTTGGATATAGAAGGAATCTGGCCATATAATTTATCGACCTCAGTTTTATGAAAGAATCTCCTCTCCCCTTCTTTTTCAAGACATGAAAGAATTGATGTCAGCCATTGTTTAAGTTAGTGGCTGTGTTATTTGTTTTCCTTATCAATAATGAATGTGTCGACTTGTTCACAGTCAATATCCGTTAATCGATTGGCTTTGCAATATTTATTAGTAATTGTTTCAGTTGTGTTTTCATTTTTGGGAATGTTCTCAGATTCAAGATAAATGGGATTCTCTAGTTCAGTATCAAAGTCTAACAGCAGTGTTGCATCAAACCCAAACTTGTCCTGCAATTCTAATTTTAACAACTCCTTGTGTATTAAAAGTATTTGTTGGGACTGCTTAAACTTCATCATCTTCGTGTATTAATTTAAAATTTGGGAAGTCAGTGTAAGTAAACAAGTTGCTCTTTGAGTGAATGAAGCAAACAGCAACTATATGCAGAATATTGAAAATAATATGTAAATGCAATAAATAAAATACTACACATGCTTAAACATATATGTGAATATTTATTTCAAACGTGTAACACATACACTTTATTTGTAAATAGTATTAGTCAGTTAAACAGTCAACACTATTTTGTACACATGCATAACAATAGAGGATCAATTAAGAAGTCCAGATCTATAAATAGCGATCGCTAAACTGATCATATACTGTCAATATAAAGATAACTTTTACACAGTGGACTGTTATACGAACGGTTAGTATGTAGTAATATTATACAATAATATCGCTGATTGCTAACAATTTCATTAAATGAACGATGGCATATGCTTTCACAAATCTTTGCATTAAGTAATTAGTTCAACAAATTTGTAAATTTAAGCATAACTTACTGACAGAGAAGAGACAGTACATTATATGAAACGCACAATTCATGTACATTCAATATATAGACCAAATGGTTAATACGATTGTTTAATTCATAAATGTTACTCAAGATACTTAAATGCAGTTTCATGTATGAAAGTGCATTCATGCATTTTGAAACTATAAGACATGGGAGCTTGTCTCTGTTTGCTTTGGACACTCCAGAAAACACAAAATGTTGTTTAAAACGGCAAGATGTAATGTAAAAAAGCCTTTAAGAAATACAATCGGTCGGTTTTGAAATAAATACTTAGATGTTCGCCAATATATCCAAGAAAAAAGGACCACGATGTACCAATATAACGTGTTTTAATGTTAAGTATTACTGAGAGCATGATGCTGCATCGTTACAAACATACATGCACAAACATATAAAACCAATAATTTCTTGACAAGTACTCGTATATTAGACATATATAAGCACACATCACATAGCAGAACAACAAACACAATGCCAAACTTTTTTTATGATCTCCTCCTGTGGAATTGAAACTCACGCTTATAACCTACTTCAATTGATTTTTTGAATTGAAATGCCAATATCGATAGTGCGCATTCGTATAGCGGTACTACATGTAAACTTCATTCAAAACGACTTTACTATTTATTGGCCCGTAACCGCAAGATAACACTGTTTATTATCATTATTATCGAAATAAATATTTTATTAAGTGTTCATACAAATCAGACATACGTGTTATCGACTATCTAGTAAATTCTATCAAAAATGTTTAACCTTTTAATAAAATGCAATTTTTTGAATGTCGATAATTGTGAAAATGTTATTACTTATAGAATACATGCATATCGTGTGATACGACAGCCAGTCGTCGGCCAATTCAAATATACCCAATTTTTTATGTTGCGATGTGTTAATGCCAACGTTAACTCAATATTTAAGCAATTATTTAATGATCCAATTTAAAGAATATGATTTATTCTTAGACTTATGTTTTGGTGAATACGTGCTCAGCTCTATACGAACGATCAATTTATTACTTGTGCCAAATAGTTGTGCCAAATATAGATAAATGTTAGATTATTGTATTGAAATTGCTAAACTATGAAAAATCAACTGTACTTCAGAGTATCGTTAACTATTGTATAGTAATGTAAACATTGGGTAGAACAGTATATAGAACGATTACTTCCCCTTACACCTTGTAAACCTTAAACCTCGTAAAAAGATCATATAACGGTTACTCCCTTGATTCAATGTGTATTTTTTGTTGTGCGCATATTGCTGCTTTTCACAACTCACATCACAAGTAAAGGGTATATTCGGTATAAAGCTGTTGTGTTCTTTTCATTAGTTAAATGCATATGCAGGGTGTGTGATTTTATAACCTCCACATGGGAGGAAAATGCCCACCCCTTTTACCGGGTTCAACTAAACTCTTCATTTGAATATAGATCAAGCAAAGTTAATAACTGTTTGTAAAACAAGTTCGGTATTTTAAAGGAGGAAATCAGCTGAAAAGAGAAAAAGCACACACCTGATATGCTTAGACAATTTAAAAGAAACAAACGTACACACACGTCAAATTAAATATCGATTGTTATTAACATATTGATACGACTAGTATAAACTTGTGATTTTTAGACTAACATTTTAATGTTGGATTTAGCCTTTTAAAGCATGAGCTCGCTAAGGAATATTGGCCTGCGTTTGTTTCAGTGTCATATTGACGAAGTATATTAATCGAATGAGTGTTAATATATCCATGTATAAGTAACATATCGTCCAAGTTACAGTAACATAATTACTAAGTTATTGAGATATTGCTCCCAATTTACTATTGCCATGAATACTCGTGAGTACTTTTTTGGTGTACGGGTACACACAAAACAACGCATTTATATTACAAATGGCAGTCTGTATTCCATACACGTTTCTCATCATTATACAAGCCTAGTAAGCAGTTTACTCGTATAAGAATTAACTGCCATGTGAAGATTTACAATACACTGTGGAATCAACGAAACTGCTAACATCAGATTACGGGCGCAACGTTTTTATTGTTGGGTTAGTAGAATTATTTAGAATGTAATGCTGTCGAATAATGTTATCTAGCGCGTATGAATACTCTTCTAACCTAATAAACATTACAACTTCTTGTTGACTGAAGATAGAACAATTTATCCGGTCACCACTTAATGAGGTCAATGTTGCATGAACAAACAAGATACAAATATAGAATATTAATAGGGTTTAGGATAAAGCTCCAGTTTGTCATGCGAGGCTTAGAAACAAAGTAGCACGAACCGGGCATGATTAATTTGGTCTTTATTGTAAACCCATATACTATTCTATGCATCCTATTTTCTACCATTTGTGTTTTTAAAACAATATCATAGATCGTTGAATAATTTGGTCGTCCGTAGTAGAGATCCCGATTTAAGATATTTGAAGAAAAATTCGTTTTTGATCAAACAAGCTTTTTTTACATTTGTTTTATATATATTTATGTCAGTTTGCCATGTATGCAATGATAGTTTTAATTAAAGACGATAAATCAATTAATAACATACTTTTCAATGTGTGTAACAAAAAGATCTGCAAGTGATCCTGTGCTGGAGAAGCTTATATAGTTGAAGTGATGGAAGTTTCTCTATAAATCTTTGCAAGGATTTACCCTGCAAAATATTCTTTAAATTCAGTGTAACCATTAAGCGTGAAGAGGGTGTGGAATGCGAAAGTTGCACACGACACTTTTTTGAAGCTGTCTACGTCTACTTATGCCAAAGTTTGCTTGCGATGTGTTTTTTTTGTGTACATGTCATTTTGTTAGTTGTTCTGCAGCTGTGATCTGATTGAGATTGGACGTACACTGACTTTACGATTTCGTGGAATTTTGTTTTGAACTTGTTCTGTAACAGAAGAATAATTTTTAAATGGAGAAGACATTCTTATGGCCAGGTATTGCCATTTTTTCAGACTGAGAAACTTCTTGGCCGTGCTGTTTCTGTTCCCTGGTGCGGGGTTTAATGTGACGTTCATTTTCCTGGTCTTCCTCAGCGTTGCATCGCTCAATCTACAGAAAAAGTAAAAAAGTGAGGACATTTTTTTAATTTGGTACAAAAATACATTCGATTACGATGAATGATTCATCTAAAAGTATGCTTTTTAGTTGTTACTCATAAACCGAAGTGGAGGCTGTTATTTAGCCACATTGTATTCAACAGGGAAGTTGACGTGTGGGACCCATGAACTGAGGATCCCTACATCTGCTCGATTTCACCATATGTAAATGGCATGCTTCCCGCGGATGGTTACCTATGTCCTGAGTACAGATCGTTCATTGACAAATTGTCAGTGTCAAGGTAAACATAATGCCAGAATTTCCTTACTTAAGAAATAACATCGAGACACTTGTATTGTCGTGACAAATTAATTTGCTAAAAAGGATTAATCAAAGCAATATCTTCTTATTTACCAGACAACTGCTAATGTCAAATGATTATAATACTGATCTGTTGATTGGTTATGCTAATACACTGAACCAAAAAACAGTTAACCAGTTGTTCAGATATAAATTTATGCAGTAGGCATACATACTTTTGACACAATACATTTGATTAAATCTTAACTAAAATCATAATGGCTAGCTAAAGAACAATTGAATTTCAGTAATGGGTGGTAAAAAACGATTTGTTTTCAGATAACCTGTGTATTGCTTTAATTATATAAAAATTATATATATAACGGCCGACTTGGGGTTGCTGGATTTATGAACAGTGATAACCTGAACATGATAACCTGCATTTCTTCTTTGCATTGAAGGTTTTCCGTGTGAGTGATAACTGTGTTTCTTAGGCAGACATGCTTGTGTGCGGGTAGTGGTGAACGCGGAAGTACCTGTCTACGCTGCCCTTGAACCCTCTTATTTAATTGGATTTATAGCTAGAACCGTTTTTATTTGCTTGCGACTGAAGGAATCTTGCCACGTAGTGATCGAACTGATTGACCTCAATTTCATTGAAGTGTTAATTCTCGAAAAATAATCTAGAAAATCGATGGTACTAACTAATATATTCGTGTATTATACCAAAGCGTATTGTCTTTTTTGAAGTAGATATGTATCAAATAACACTCTTATATCGATGAAATATTGAACACCACACTGTCAACTCATTCACATTTTAGTCAACATACACAAAACTAAAATGAAACAAACCTGTGTACACGTTTAAAATACAGTGTATAATAACATTATTCAAATATAATTGTCACATTGTTCGAATTATAAGCATACACATTTCTCAAATAAATGTATACAGTTTCAGATAGGCCTTTGATCCCAAGAGTTGTCCATCACACGTTATGGCAAATTTGTCAAACGTTTTGTTAAAACATACTCCAAAAGGGCTATCTATTTCATTATTTTTCAGGACAGATCGAAAATATTGTCCACTTGGACTGACTTGAAGTATGCTTCGATCATAGGATGTAACATACACATTGCCACTAGGATCCACGGCTAATTGACGTGGGCCAAGTAGATCTGTGTGGTTAAATTCGAATATCTTTTTTCCATTTAAGTTCAACGCCATTAGTTTGTCGGACTTACCATCTGAAACTATTATCATGAGATTATACGCATTAAATTCACAATAACTTAATTCTGATTGTACACACACTTTTATATCGGAGCTTAAACTGATCTCACGAAGAAACGTTCCGTTATTATTAAGAATGTCTATCTGCCCTTGAGCTGTTGAAAAACATATGCACTTGTTTAGTGGGGCATTTCTAGTAACATAACGGTAAGGGATCCTAGTTTTGAGTTCTGTAACAATGTGTACATTTCCATTACTTAGTTCAGCAAAAGCAATTTTGCCAGCATATGGCAAAGTTATCACCATGTCCGTCGGACCTGTCTTAGAAAGTGAAAATTGTACAGAGTAACCAAATGAATTTTGACAATACAAAATTATTGTCTTCCGCAATCACTAGTAACGCATTGACTCCGTGTAAAGATATTACGATGTACTTATCTATCCATAGGCATGAACGTGGTTGGGGCCATTTTATCTTGTCATACATAGGTATAATACTCAAATCTTTAGTAGATTGAAGCTGTGGAATTGGCTCCGTATATGGCTTATACTGACTGTTATCTGCATAGGAGCCTGTCTCGCTTACATCAAAAGTGAAGTCTTCAATTCTTATAGAATTTTACATTTCTATCAGTAAACTATCAAAAGAGGTATCCTCAACACATTTAAAGCTAGATTTGCTTCTATTGTTCTCCAATTCACCTACAGTTGATTTCAGACGACATACCGAATCCTTTTCAAGCTGGCGCTGCAGGAGAAGGACGTGTTCATAAGTTCCAAATTTGTCAACGTGTTCAATAAGAGTTGATTTGTGTTGGATGTCATTTAAAAACTGACGAGACTTTTCTTTGTTTGTTTTTATTTTTTCTTCTATCACTTTCTTCTTATCAGAAATGGCGGCTAACACTTCATGCTCAAGTTGCCCATATAAGTCTACGAGTTTCTGTTTTATAGTTTGAAGTGATGACAACGCTTTACTTTCTATTTCTGAAACCAATTCTTCGTGTTTGCGTTCATGTTCTAAGAGCCCCTCGCCTTGGTTTTGCAAATCATGCAACACTTTCTTCATTCCGGTACAATTCACTTTTATGTCATTCACAATATCAGACAGTACCTTTACTTCATCGCACTTTCTGTGATCAGCCATAGCACACTTATTACAGCATGTCGTATCGTGGTCTTTACATAGGTAAACCGCTTCTTCCTTTTCGTGATTCGGACATGCAATCAAGTTCTTCATAAGTTCTTGTATCTCGCGAGGAGGTACATCCGCAAGGTCGCACAACTTGTGGTGCTTGAAAACCTTTATCCGTGCATGATCCAGTTTACACTGTCCACAAAGTGGTTCCTCACATTCTCTACAATACACAACTCCCTCTATTTCGCCTTTCTCCACCAAAAAGGGTCCGCAAAAGTATGGTTTGTCACACATTTCTTCGTTTACTGTGAAATACAATCACCAACGTGTATTTATATGCTAAATCGAAGGTACAGTAAATCGATCGGCTTGTATCATTATTGTCTGCATATCTTGCACAGTCGATGCACACCCGTATACGAAGATGTTTACCTATTGAACCATGTAGATCTTGTGCGGCGGTTGTTTCTGCTGATATAATGAGCACATAGTATTACATGAACATTTATCCAAATGACAAGTCAATCGCAAATACATGCTATATGCTGTGTAAATATTATCATTCACTTACATGTATAGCATAAAATCATTATGTTCACATAGTATTTATTTATTCACAGTCTCTGCAATACATCAATCCATCTTTTACGACATTTTACTCCAAACATAAGCAACGTAAACTCTTTTTTACAGACTTTTTCACAAGCAGTGAAACAATATCGCGTACGTGTATTTATATTCTAAATCGAAAGTAGCGAACAACTACCGAGCTTGTACAGACCTGTACGTGTATCTCGAGGTGTGCATTGTCAACCGATTATGAGCTACTTTAGTGTAACTACAGAGCACAATCGATATGTATACCCGTTAAGTATAGGAATATATTCTCCGAAGTAAACCACTGTATTGTTGAATGCCTATAGAAAGTTTACTATATGGTTTATAACATATTAAGAATATTTTTATGTATCACTTAATTTGTAATAGGACATTTTAATAAACTGTTTTGAATATGTATTGATATTTTGTTTGTTATTATAGCACGTACTTATTCCTGAACTTTGACCGACATGAATATTTAATGTACGGTGTCATAGACCTGCCTCACGATAACCAACTCCTGAGCAGTAACGTTTGAACAAGATTTTATACTTTAAACTGATATAAACTATTCTATATTTTGTGTAATTATAACGTTTTTGTTATAGTCAATGACTTAAAAGTGTCAAATATTGATATGCCTTAATTGTATTGGGTCTCTTAGGCTATCAAATAACTTATATTGGACGCTATCAAGATACGGGTCGGCTAGCTCCGTGGTAAGATAGCTAGGCTATAAACTCGAGGTTAGACTTGGGAGACATCTACATAACTTTTGTGGGATATTTTCTTGACATTATACTAAGGGAGTAAACATGAGCACTTAATACTGTTAAACCAGTTGATCCACGAAACGTGACAATTATTGAACTGAACGCCGTGATAAAAGTGTAATAATCCAGAAATGGCGTCAAATAGATTAAACTGCAACCTGTGACCACACCCCACTTTACTAGTAGAGCTTTGCTAGTTCTGATTCATTAATAAGATTGATAAGGACATATGTGAGTCATATCTTTTCTGTGTCAAAAGGAGTAAAGTCAGTTTAGTATGAAACATTTACAAAAGACAATAACCATGCAGTTATGGTATCAAGAGTTATGGTTTTGTGCACTCCGCGTCCCTTGAGTGAAATCCATTTCCTATGAAGTTTCATGTTTATACCTCTGATATTGTTCGAGATATATCATGAACAAGCAACCTGAAGGCCACACGAATGACCAGACGGAAATCATGACTACAGAATACACAACTCTTACATTCTTCTTGTGCTGGATTATAGTAATGACACGAAGTGCATATAGTCAACAACCAATTTGTTCGTGAACCTTATATATTTATAATAAGGAACTTGTTAACATATGTCGTATTGACATAACATGTCGTTATTGAATTCACTAGTAAAACTGTAATGGTTTTGAATAATTAAAATAACAATTAAAACATAAAGTGAAAAATAAATAATGCCTGCGCTAGGTATCGAACCAGGAACCTCAATTAGGAAAAACATCGGTGTTATTACTATACTACGCCGGCTTTTTAATTTTAATAGTACTTAAAACGGTATGAATGTAATAAAAGGTTTTGAAATTACGATGAAAATCGTTATCAACGTTGTGTTATTTTTGCGAATTCGATCGATGATTATCAATAATCGAAAAACATATTTTGAACACGTGTCCTTAGACAGTAGTTTCGTTTTGCTCATTTGAATATAGCGCATTGAGTGTTCTCGGATTATTTGACAATTTTCTTTGAAAATTGTCATTTTGCCAAATTGTGAAAACGTTCTATTTGGAACTTTTTTGTAACCATGCAAATGCCTTTGTGGGCGATTTAAAACCAAAATTATTCCATTAAGAGATATGACGAGCAAATCGATTAACAAAGAACGTGGTTAAATCATATACATAATGACATACACATTCCCAGAACGGAAGGACATGACTCTTACATGATCGTTTAAATGATCTCTATATAACATAGCGTGAGGTCGACATACAGCGTTAAACCGATGTTACCGTATAATATTTGGTTGATGGCATACCTTTTCTTCAACTGAATTTGTGTATACAGTATGTGTTATTGTTACAGGACCGACTATACTATCTAGAACATAAACCAATTAGAAAAGGTTTAAACCTGTCTCAACAGTTCCTTAAGTGGGTGGATTGATTGTGGACAACAACAACACTGCAAACAGGTTTTAAAAATGTCTAAATAGTTCTTTTAGTAGGTGGATTGATTGTTCAGAACATCAATGTTCGATACAAAATCGTGTTTTATTCTTAAGATTTCAACACGAGGCTTGTATACTCAATCCTAAGTTTAAAGACCGGTCTGTCTCATTCTAAACTTTATCTGAATCGACGCAGCCCTGACACATCAGTCCCATTCTTATTTAGAATATCGTCATTCCGACCGGTTATCGTATTTGAAGTGTCATATTAAAAGTGCCCCTCTTAATAAGTTACATTGAATTAATGTTGCAGGAAATGTGAAGTTTGGGAACCAATAGTATTGCTAACCTTGTCATGAATGGCGGATTTAAATAATTTAAATTACCTTAAGCTAAGGTTTCGTTTTACGCGTATCTGACGATTCAAATTGCAGTCACGATTGCGAACACGAACAATGACAATGACACGTGTAATTGTTGTATGCTTAGCAATACTTCGACGATCTTTGTTCGTTATCGCCGTTTTGCTATATTCGATCATATTCGCTTTATTAATCTTTATAATTATACAAAGAAAAGTTGCATATATATGTTGAAGATGTAAGTCACAAAACATCTTTATATAAGTGACAAATAAATGAATCATGAACAGTAAAAAAGGATAACTAACAAACGTTTCGCCGACTTACCGACTCCACTTTGGGTGACTATAAGTTGAACAAGACAAATGGTTTACTTAATATCTACGATTTTATTATTATATTGTGTAACAATGTTTTAGCTCGTCGCATTACCCGTTATGCTAAATACAAATTCATTTTTGCATTATTGTCGTAAACTTCCCCGGTATATTATTTGCACGTCATGCAATGCAGCCTTCATGGCTGCAAAAAGGACGTATATAGTTTATCAAACAGCGCTTTAGACGCATGGGTTTAAATTAATGTGCATTAATATATAGTATTAACATTCATATAGTAAACCATATGTTTTTCATACCAACTATGGTTCCCGTTTTAACGCACGTACATATACTTGTATTAACATTGCTGCATATCACAATTAACACGCGATTACATAGTAAATCAATTATAAGTATGGTCCACATAATAACACAACTAACTATGTTTGACATTATTCAACATAATTGGCTACATAAGTACAAAAGGAATAATTGGCTTTAAACAAGTTATATATAGCTATAACGGCCATGTTTTTTATTCACCGAAGCGCAAACATTTCCAGAAAATTTCGTAAAGCAGTCACCAAAGGACATTTTCTTTGAGTGTTTCATGACCAGATTAGGGGAAATGGCCTCACACATACTGGTTCTGTTTTTTTCAACCATTTGATTAAATACATAAAATATAAATAATTAGAAATCCAAGCATATGGTGATGATGATTACATTCCAACTTGAATTACACATAGTAGTTTAAGATAATATAACATACTAGTATAAGACAAATATCCCCGCACCATGATGACTATATTGTTAACAAGTCAAACCATTTGGGCAACGTGAATGACCAGACACAAACCCATCTGAAAAGGTTTAGCGAAATCTTAACTTCGATTTCTTAGATATCGATTAAAGGAAATTGTATGAAAACAATGACCCACGTACGCACGAACTTCGAATAATCAACCGTGACAAAATCTCTCCATAAAGCTAAAAATGCGGATACTGTTTAAATGAAATACTTTAATAAATCGGGGATTAAAATAACGACACATATATGGATGATGATAAATATAATGCTGTTGATTTTAATGTTGATGTGAACAGCAATCATGATGATGATGATGATGATGTGATGATGATGATGATGATGATGATGATGATGATGATGATGATGATGATGATTATGATGACGATGATGATGATGATGATGATGATATTTCTCCAATGAAAATAGCAAGTACATTTATATTTATTCTATACTAATTTCTTCAAAATTGTCACTAACGTTAATCTTCAGACTTTGTTGTTATCGCTAACCGAGTCGCCAAATGATAATCACGGGTAGACGCACATACATGTATACACACATGTATACACGGTGTTACGTGTGGGCAACTTCAAACATCAGTCGGTCAAACTGAAAATGTCAGAAATCAAACACTTATGTTAAGGATGCATAAACGACAACAAAGAAACAGAAGCAATCGTGTACTGTTCGGAGTGTAAAATAGAACTGTGTATTGAATGTAAACACCTACATTTAATACCGCGATTGACTAAACACCACACGTTTTGCGATCTTGCGGATTTTCCTCCACAGGAGATTCAGGACCTTGCGGATGTACCTCCCCGGGAGATACAGGACCTTCTGAAGAGCTTGATTGCCTGTCCAAATCATGTAAAGGAAAAGGTGGATTTCTTGTGCAAAGACCACGATGTGACATGTTGTGGCCTGTATGCTATGGCTGATCACAGAAAGTGCAAGCAAGGAAAGGTACTGTCAGATATAATGAATGACATACATGGCGATTGTTCCGGGTTGAAAACAGTGTTGCGTACGTTGCAACAGCAAGGCGATAGTATTTTAGAACAGGAAAGCAAACACGTAGAATTGATATCAGAATCAGAAAATAAAGCATTATCATGGCTTAAAACTACAAAACAGGAACTCTTGGCCATATATGAACAGCATGAGGATGAATTGGTGTTGGCTATTGCTGAGAGGAAGAAACTAATTTTTGAACAAATACGAGCACAGAATGAATAACAACATCAATTGTTTCAGGACATCAAGCAGCAATCATATTTTATTGAAACCGTTGAGAAAATAGGAACTTATGAACATGTTGTTCTTTTATAACGCCAGCTTGAAAAAGATTCAGTTCGTCGCCTGAAATCAACTGCAGTTGAACTAAAAGACAGTCGAAGCCAATCTTTGTTTCAAGGTACTGTAGATACACTTTTCGAGAGTTGGCTAACTGATATGAAGAATTGTGTGCGAATTGAAGACCTTTATAGTGGTGCAGAATAGGCAACCTACTCCAGTGAAAGACGTTTAATACCTATACATTTGGAGAGATAAGTACATTGAAATATATGCACAGATGATAGCCGTTCCCAGTAATTGAAGAAGACACTATTTTTTTAGTATTCAAATTAAAAAGTAATACTCTGCATTTATCTGTTTCTAAGACAAGACCAACAGACATTGTTAGAACTTTACCACGTGAATGGAAGATATTGACCAAGTTACGTTACGGAAACGTGCACACTGTTGTAGGACCGAACACGAGAATCCAATACCATGATATAACTTACCGGTATACCTTATTTAAATCTCATTAATTGAGTACACATCTATGTCAAGAAGTCACGGTGATATCGACACTCATAATAACGATGGGACTTTGCTACATGGAATCCATTAAAGCACAGAAAATACAGAATTGTTTTTACATACATTTGAACACACGATATAGTTTGAGTCTCAAGTGGAGAATTGAACGAAGTAATGTCGTTAAACGTAAATAGAGAACATGTGCTAGATTATAAATATAAACACCTGCTTGGTTTTCATTATATTGCCGTTTTACCTTCTGGTAATATATAGGTGACATAATGCATGTATAACGTGCACCATATGAATTCTACCGAAAAACACATTATATCTTTTTTGTCAGCGAAAATAGAAAACCTACTAGGTTTGTGCTTCATGAATACGCTTGATACACTCGTGATCGTTTATGGCGTAATAAACGATCTTTATCTACGAATATATACATGTGTCTGAATTATATATAGCTTGAGATATATCAGTGATAGATACATAGATTGATCACAGTCTATACAGGTGTAATGTCAAAAGATCATACAAATCATTTTGAATTTTATATTGAATTCTTGCGAATAACACATTTTTGCTTTTAATTTTTGCCCAAACAAATAAGCATATTAAGTAAACATGCTGTTTGAATGAACAGTTAGTATTTGATTTTACTCAATGTTTATATCAAGCATTCAATATATGAATACAGGTACACCTGTACATATTGTACCTTTAAGTGCCATATATTATGAACCCCCGCCCCAATTCGATGAAGCGGGATTATATTACTTTGAACCTGTCCGTATGTCGGTCGGTAAGTCGGCCGGTCAGCAGACTGATAGATTGGTAGGTTTTTCAGTCGGTTCGTAGACCATTCGTTTCGGCGCAATATCTGGATACCTCTTTGACACATTGGTGTTATAGCTACTTCAGAGAGGGTAATCACGTGAAAAACAAGATTGCGACATCCATGCCGAGACAGGTAATTTTCGCCGTTTTATACCCTTTCTTACTTGTAATAATTGTTTTATCCCGCTCAATTTCCAGCCATATCAGCAAGAACGTGATAATAGTCTATATCGTATTAAAAATCGCTTTAAATCTCGACTTTACTCGCTGCGAATTTTCTTAGTGGAGCTGTAATTAGGTCATCCCCGATAAAAAAAAATCGCAGCAAAATAAAGTCGAGATATGAACGAATATTTATACAAAACACACGTAAATGACTTTCTTGCTGATATGACTGGAAAATTAGCAGCATTTTACAAATTCATAAAAGATAACCACCTCTGTACTTTTGCGGAAAGAAGGACACCTATTGAATTAAGATGGCAGGTGTCAAAGTCTCCATAGTTTGTCAGGTCTAATTCGTTTCCCCACTTTATCTTTACAATTTCTTGAGCAACGATCATGCAAATGCATTGGTATAGTGGTCGATTGGGTGGACCGAAAGAAGCCTTTAAATTTTGAGGTAACCAGGTTGAGTTAACATTGGCTTGTACCATCAAAGCCGTTTTTGCACGATATTTACTTGATATATTCTCTATTGACATCTCTATGCACACTGCTTTTAAAACAAAGATTGATTATAAGAAATGTATCAGATAATACTCACATATATAGACTACTAATCAATTAANTATATTGTAGTTTTGATATGTATTATCATGACAGTAATACATAATTGATGTCATTTTTATATATATGTGATATCGTACATTTCTATTGTTAATTATATGTATGATCAAATGTAATGATTAATGCACAATATACTTATATTAGCATAAATCTTAAAAGTTTATTATGTTATATGACATAAGTTGGTTGTTTTTAAGATTCCATTGTTGTGTACAGAGTAACTTCGTAACTTGATAAATGTTCAATATACAAATTTGAATTGTGCAATTTATGTAAAAAGATAATATCACAATTCTAAAAATTCATGGTGTCCAATATACAAGCCTAATGTCTAAGACAAAAAAAAAAACATTTTTTTTTATGTTTTTTTGCAAATCAGAGGCCATTGTAACGGTTCATAGTACGGATTTTGCAGATTTGATGTATCCACTTTTATTGTTAACATGCATACTGTATAACACTAATTAATGCGCATATTAAAATGGTTAATGTATGATTTGTTGTTCAATATCAAATATAATTATGTATTACAATCTACTTTAAAACACGGACATGTTATGTCTGGTTGTTCTGGTAATATTACATTGATAAAGAGGAAATACCTTAAACGATTAACAATTGATGTCTGACTTCCTTTTCTTTTATTTTCACACCTTAACTTTTCCATTCATACCAAATCGAGTTAATTCTGCACATAGATTTCATTTGGGCCCAAAATCCATGAGCGCGACACATATTGCAATAAGTGTTTTCCACCCTCCACTATATTGCAATACAGTTTTAGCCATATAGTAGTTACAGGTGCATCATCAACTGATCTTTTGTTAAAACCTGTTCTGGTTGTAGTACATCATCACATGTTTTGTAAATATTAAATATTAGTTTATGATATTCGTACATTTGGTTAACATGTTAACTGCTTAACATGTTTTTGTGTTCACATTCTAGAAATAAATAACATTAGTATAGATTGTTTGACCGTTTGTAATGTATGTACAGGCAAAAGTTTGAAAATACAAAATTATATTTTTTTTTTTGTATTTATGCTGCAATACATGAACAATTCAATAATATGGACAAAACAATACATGTATGTCATCGATTTCGGAGTCTGTCAGGCTTTCATCACATGTTAAGTTTTCAATTCTCAAGGAATTCTTCATTTCAATGAGTTAACTATCAAAAAAGGTATCCTCGACACATTTAAAGCTAGTTTTGCTTCTGTTTTTCTCCAATTGACCTACGGTTGATTTCAGGCGACATATCGAATCCTTTTCAAGCTGGCGCTGCAGGAGAACAATGTGTTCATTATTTCCAAATTTCTCAACGTGTTCAATATAAGTCGACTGCTGTTTTATGTCATTTAACAATTGATGTGACCTTTGGTTGTTTGTTTTCATTTTTTCTCCTATCATTTTCTTCTTATCAGCAATAGCTGATAACACATTATTCTCAAGCTGCGCATACATGTCTGAGAGTTTCTGTTTTATAGTTTTGAGTGATGACAACGCTTGACTTTCTACGTCAGATTCCAATTCTTCGTGTTTGCGTTCATGTTCCAAAAGACGCTCGCTCCTCAATTGGTCACAATGAACTGTTCTGTCATGTACAAGATCCGACAGTAACTTTACTTCCTCGCACTTTCTGTGATCAGCCATATCACACTCATTACAGTATGTCGTGTCTTTACACAGGTTAACCACTTTTCCTTTTCATGATTCGGACATTCAGTCAATCGCTTCAGAAGCTTCTGTATCTCCTTGGAAGGTAAATCCACAAGGTCACACAACTTGTGTTGTTTTAAAGCCTGTATCCTTGCATGATCCTGTTTACACTGATCACACAGTGACGCCTCACATTCTCTGCAATACACAACGCCCTCTATTTCGCCTTTCTCCCCCAAACGGGGGCCGCATACGTATTGTTTGACAGACATGTTTTGGTGCAATTTCTAACAAATTTACCTCCGTGTATGTTGAGTGAATCAACTAGAGCAAAAACATACATATTAATATCCGATTTTAAATTTCAATCCTATTTAAATGATGTAAACATTCCAAAATACAGAATGGCCGTCTCTAGATTAAGAGTCTCTGCACATAGGCTTAAAGTTGAAACGGGAAGATGGCAAAAATCAATAGCTATTCCTTATGAAGAAAGAAAATGTTTTTTATGCAATATTTTAGAAGATGAGTACCACTTTGTTATGGAGTGTACATTATATACTGATGTCAGAAAAGCTTATTTAAAACCGTATTATTACATAAGACCAAATATGTTAAAGTTTATAGATTTATTGACCTCTCAAAATGGTAATATTGTTAAAAATTTAGCTATGTATATTTATAAAGCATGGGAAATAAGAAATACGTATAATACATATTATGATTAGTGTTGGTTGTTGGTATATATTTATGCACCGATTCTCGCTGTACATTGTCTTTTCTAAAATACCCAATATTTATTTATTTTTTAATTGTTTTTTTGGACAATGTACCGATCTTTATGTGTGATGTTTATAATTTGAATGACCTGTGACTTTGTTTTATGTATATTGTATTGACATTTCATGTATACTCATGGACTTATTGTCTACTGTATTATCAAATAAACTCTTTAAACTCTATGTATATGCTAAATCGAAAGTAGGGACAAATACCTGACATGTACATACACATCAGTATATCGATCGATTGTGACCATTACTTTGTTACAGTACAAAGATAACTACCTCGTGAACTATGTAGATTTAGCATAGCTTTTTTCCCATGATATGATCAGTACATAAAACTATGTGCGCATATTTGCACACCACAATCCACACGCGATTACAGGTATATGTTGTTAACATATTATTCTTTACATGAAAAACATCAACGCAATATGTTCACACAGTACTTTTTCACAGTCTATGCAATAATTTTATCACTCTATTACGGCTTTCTCATCCAAACGTGAGCAGCATAAATAAATGTTTTTTTACAGACATGTTCATCCACTGTTAAACAAAACCACCTCTGCGTATGTGTATGCTAAAGCGAAAGTAGAGAAAACGCTTGACGTGTACATACTTATCAGTATGTCGATTGACCTTGAGTAAATACAGATAACAATCGATGTACACTTTCACCATGGAAGATAACATGCGAAACTTGTATATCGGTTATTTCACCTGAATTGATCAGTAGATATTCTTGTAAGCGCAATACTGTACATTTCACTATACACGCGAGTACAGACTATAGGTTATTTTACGTAATATTATTTATTTATATAAAAGGCTGATAATCGATCTTTAGAAAAATGTTCTACCTAAAATCTACCGGTTTTCATTTATTTCAGTAAACTATTGTGGATTTTGAACCTCTTTCAAATGCACAAATCTAACGATTGTTAAGAAATAGATCTAATTTAAGACACGGATTGGTCAAGTCAGTAATGTTTAAATGTTTGAAATAAACTGTTTTCATTTGAAATTAGGATTTATTCCTGTAGTGGCTTTCGCACGGGAATATGATAATCTGATACTCTGTACTGAGTATTGCTCCAGTCAGAAGCAAGTATTTGATTTATTATTACATCCGTTGTTCGCTGAAGCGTCTGTCTTAGGAACCGGATAATAATGTCTGTTCTCCCTTTCATATAAAAAAAAAACCCTATATATATATAGCATATCAAGGTTAAACATACAACAGTGATAGGGTATTTATCGATGTAGTACACCTCGTACAAGAAAGTTCTTATTCGGGTAACACAATCGTGATTTTCATTTCAGACCGAGCAGCATTCGACGACTAATTCGCAATACTCCAAATAAACCGTATGCAAGTATGTAATGGTATTTTTTTTTGGAGATAAGATTGTGTAAGATCGGAACACCTGATATTGTCACAATATTGTTACCCAGCGCAAAGCAGTGCATCATTGCGTACGGTCATGCATCGCATCGTATCTAAGCCCGATATCTCTGACCACGACCAGCCACGTATGACAAATTGTGGCGTTCGTGGAGGGCTGTACGAAATTGTGAACACAGCAGTAAGATCTGTTTCGATTTCAAGAATCAATTAAGTTGATTGCCAATCGGTCTGTATTTATAAAAATATTTATTATTCGGGGCTTAACATGAATATGATTGATTCAAACGTGAAACATATCGCAACCGCGTTCATATCGTATCGTTACGGAGAGCATTAATTCTTGATAAACGTAGGGTAACGTATCACATCAAAAATGCACGAAATAATTCGTTGAGCCGAGCGTGATACGTCATACCCAATTAGGACCGACTCGTGGCGGATAAACGACAATAAGATTATATCATCAGATATACAACTACACTCCCTAAACTCACCCTCAAAGTGCAACAAGAAAAAGAAGACATCAATATTGTAACCAAGATGTATACAAAGCCATTCAATAAAGCAGTAATAAGGCATAATGAAATTTTCGTTTCATCAAAATAAATGGAAGTTGAAAGTTATATTTTCAAACGTCGTTTTATATCTGAGCCTGGCTCTGTAAAAACAACCGCGCCAAATAACATTGCTATTATGACGATGACAATCATGCTGTCGGCGCATTGCTTTTTGTGAGACACACCAAACTTTAAAAACGTATTGTATTATTAATTACCAATTTTGACAAACTGTCGCCATTTTGTGATTCTGTGACAGCTGAAACCCTGCTTAAATAAAAGGGGTTAACAAACATCACGGTATCCTTAAACATGTGGATATCAAACTCCAAAAAGATATTCTACATTTCTGTTGAGAAACCCAGTCTTATTTGAGGTATATAACAAGGGACAAAATTGTCACAAAACCAGGTTTTCAATTTGAAAAAAAAGTCTGATAAAGGGAAGCAACTAACAATGTGCATTGTTATTGATTGTCTCTAGTTATCCCCCTTGTGTCAAATTCAATAAAATTCAATCTGTTTTCTCAAAGTGTGACCTTGACCTTGGAGATATCGACGTAACTCTTTCGAGCAACACACCGTCCAATGATGGTGAACAAATGTGCCAAATGATTTTAAAATATGACAATAAATGACATAGTTATGGCCCGGACAAGCTCATTTATGGCCATTTTTGACCTTTGAACTCAAAGAGTGACCTTGACCTTGGAGATATCGACGTAATTATTTCGCGCGACACACCGTCCAATGATGGTGAACAAATGTGCCAAATGATTTTAAAATNTCATCATCATCATCATCATCATCATCATCATCATCATCATCATCATCATCATCATCATCATCATCATCATCATCATCATCATCATCATCATCATCATCATCATCATCATCATCATCATCATCATCATCATCATCATCATCATCATCATCATCATCATCATCATCATCATCATCATCATCATCATCATCATCATCATCATCATCATCATCATCATCATCATCATCATCATCATCATCATCATCATCATCATCATCATCATCATCATCATCATCATCATCATCATCATCATCATCATCATCATCATCATCATCATCATCATCATCATCATCATCATCATCATCATCATCATCATCATCATCATCATCATCATCATCATCATCATCATCATCATCATCATCATCATCATCATCATCATCATCATCATCATCATCATCATCATCATCATCATCATCATCATCATCATCATCATCATCATCATCATCATCATCATCATCATCATCATCATCATCATCATCATCATCATCATCATCATCATCATCATCATCATCATCATCATCATCATCATCATCATCATCATCATCATCATCATCATCATCATCATCATCATCATCATCATCATCATCATCATCATCATCATCATCATCATCATCATCATCATCATCATCATCATCATCATCATCATCATCATCATCATCATCATCATCATCATCATCATCATCATCATCATCATCATCATCATCATCATCATCATCATCATCATCATCATCATCATCATCATCATCATCATCATCATCATCATCATCATCATCATCATCATCATCATCATCATCATCATCATCATCATCATCATCATCATCATCATCATCATCATCATCATCATCATCATCATCATCATCATCATCATCATCATCATCATCATCATCATCATCATCATCATCATCATCATCATCATCATCATCATCATCATCATCATCATCATCATCATCATCATCATCATCATCATCATCATCATCATCATCATCATCATCATCATCATCATCATCATCATCATCATCATCATCATCATCATCATCATCATCATCATCATCATCATCATCATCATCATCATCATCATCATCATCATCATCATCATCATCATCATCATCATCATCATCATCATCATCATCATCATCATCATCATCATCATCATCATCATCATCATCATCATCATCATCATCATCATCATCATCATCATCATCATCATCATCATCACCATCATCATCATCACCATCATCATCATCATCATCATCTTCTTCTTCTTCTTCTTCTTCATCATCATCATCATCTTTCCCTTGACCGGTCTGGCCGTTGGGGTGAAATGAGGGACGACGACACAGTGATCCGCCGCCAGTCAGGTCTGTTGTTGACTACCGAATGAGTTCATCCATAGGGAGAGACGTCCACTCTTTCACATTGTTCATCCAGCTTTTCTTCTGACGGCCTCGACGGCGACCTCCCTCTAGCGTGCCAGGGAGCAAATTCGTGCCTGGTGACGTGACCGAACCAAGTCAGCTTTCGTCGCTTGATGGTCGCCAGGAGGTGCTGTTGTAGGTCAACAAGTGATGCTGTCATGTTCCGGACGTATCTGTTGGTCTTATGCTTCATGTGGGAGATGCGGAACAGTCGTCGGAGACACTTGTTTTCAAAGGCATGTATCCTGCTTTCTGTGTCCGCGTGAAGCGTCGCAGTTCGCAGCCTTACAGAAGGATGGAGACTACGAGGAACTTGTAGAGCCTGTACTTGGTGGGGAAGCTGGTGCAGCTGCTTCTCAATTACCTGCTTAGTGTGGTCAACTCTGCGATCGTCATGGTAATTCTTGTTGGACCTAAACGGTACTGGTACCATCATTGGACAGGGTGGCTCCGAAGTACTGGAAGCTGGCCACTTCTTCCAACTTCCTGACGTACATGGTTATGTTTGCATAGGTGTTGTTCGTGCTGTTCTCCATGATCTTCGACTTCTCCGTGCGGAACTCAATGCCGTATGCTCATGCTCTTTCAAAGAGTATGTTGGTGATGTCTTGGAGTTTACTACTTGTGCCACCCATGAGGTCAATGTCATCAGCGAATCTAAGTTGGAGATGGGTCTGCCACCGATGGAGAACAAACATACAAAAAGTTACAAAATGTGTTATTTGAAAACCAGAAACATGGATATTGAACTGGATTTTTTTTAATAAGTGTCGTGTGCCATGTAGTTCTCTGAATTTTAAGTATTTTTAAATTGACGGTTTATTGTTCAATTTTGCGGATTTTATAAATAGGTTTTCCAAACAACAAGGACAGTAAACATGCGTAAGTTTTCGTTGTATAAGTGAAAAATCAACATCTTAATCCATACTTAAATAATACCAATAGCTACTCATGGTGTATTAACTGATATTACAAACAAGAGATTAGTATAAATATTGAGTTAGATGGATTTAACTAATAACTCTGTATACGTACACACTTGGTTGTCAGGGGATGAGCATTATTATTTTGAACGTAATCAGTATTACGTAATGTTCACAGACTCAAAGTAGTGCTGAACGTTATCAGTATTTTATATTGTTCACACACTCAAAGCACCGCTGAACGTTTTCAGTATTTTGTATTGTTCACAGTCTCAAAGAAGTGCTGAACGTTATCAGTATTTTATATTGTTCACAGACTCAAAATAGTGCTGCGCGGTTTCAGAATAATATATTGTTTAAGGCTCAAAGCAGAGCTGAACGTAATCAGTATAATGTATTGATCACAGATTCAAAGTATTGCTGCGCGGTATCAGTATAATATATTTTTCAAAGGCTCAAAGCAGAGCTGAACGTTATCAGTATCATGTATTCTTCACAGACTCAAAGTTGTGTTGAACGGTATCAGTATAATATATTGTTCAAAGGCTCAAAGTAGTGCTCAACGTTATCAGTTTTATGTATTGTTCACAGACTTAAAGAAGTGCTGAACGTTATCAGTGTTATGTATTGTTCACAGACTCAAAGTAGTGCTGAACGTTATCAATATCATGTATTGTTCACAGACTTAAAGTAGTGCTGAGAGTTATCAGTATTATGTATTGTTCACAGACTCAAAGTAGTGCTGAACGTTATCAGTATTATGTTTTGTTCGCAGATTCAAATTAATGCTGAACGTTATCAGTATTATGTATTGTTCACATACTTAAAGTAGTGCTAAAAGTTATCAGTATTATGTATTGTTCACAGACTCAAAGTAGTGCTGAACGTTATCAGTATTATGTATTGTTCACATACTTAAAGTAGTGCTACAAGTTATCAGTATCATGTTTTGTTCGCAGACTCAAAGAAGTGCTGAACGTTATCACTATTATTTATTGTTCACAGATTCAAAGCAGTGCTGAACGTTGTCAGTATTTTATATTGTTCACAGACTCAAACCAGTGCTGAACGTTATCAGTATCATGTATTGTTCAAAGGCTGAAAGTAATGCTAAACGTTATCAGTATCATTTATTGTTCACAGACTCAAAGTTGTGCTGCACGGTATCAGTATCATATGTTGTTTAAAGGCTCATAGTAGTGCTGAACGTTATCAGTTTAATATATTGTTCAAAGGCTCAAAGTAGTGCTGAACGTTATCAGTTTAATATATTGTTCAAAGGCTCAAAGTAGTGCTGAACGTTATCAGTGTTATGTATTGTTCACAGACTTAAAGCATTGCTGAACGTTATCAGTACCATGTATTGTTCAAATACTCAAAGTAGTGCTGAACGTTATCATTATTATGTATTGTTCACAGACTCACATAAGTGCTGAACGTTATCAGTTTTATGTATTGTTCACAGACTCAACGTAGTGCTGAACGTTATCAGTATTATGTATTGTTCACAGACTCAAAACATTGCTGAACGATATAAATATTATTTATTGTTCACAGACGTAAAGCAGTGGTGAACGTTATCAGTATTATGTGTAGTATGGGTCAATTTATTGTCTCCCTTTTTATATAACAAACATTTACTATTTTAGGAATTCTGTCCTCTCGCAAGTTCTCGTTTACCTATTAAATCTCGTGAATGTTGTCATGTCAAATCGTTATTTAGAATTGATCCGATGCAAGATTTTCATTGGTCGTTCAAATGTTACTGTTCATTTCATTCTACAATTACTGACCATGCTTGCATTTGCCAAGACCGTCCTGTGGACGCAAGTCCACGTGGCTATCATTTAATTCCAACCTGGTGAGTTGTTCAACTGTTTTCCTTTATTGAACATTATTATATTATGAAATGTGTGGTAATTCGTGTAATTATTGTGATATTCATTTCATTCATTTTTCGTACGAAGTATCGATTGTTTTGTTCTGTTTGTAAAATATTGTCATTGTTTTGTTTAGGTCCTTTTCCGTCACAGACTATATTGGTCTCGTCTCCAATAAAATGGAAAACATCCATTGACTTGTGTTATCATGTGCCCCCACTCCCACACCCACAACATATGTATTGTTCACAGACTCAAAGCAGTGTTGAACGTTATCAGTGTTATGTATTGTTCACCGACTGAAAGCAGTGCTGAAAGTTATCTGTATTGTGTATTGTTTAAAGGCTACAAAGTATTGCTGAGCGTTATAAGTATCGTGTATTGTTCACAGACTCAAAGTAGTCCCGAACGTTATCAGAATCATGTATTGTTCAAATGTCTCAAAGTAGTGCAGAACGTTATCAGTTGAATGTTGTATTCAATGACTCGACATAATGCTTAACATTATCAGTATATGTACCGCTCGTTTGGACTTAATACTGCAGTGACTTCTACAACTGTCCACTTCAACCAGACTCAGAACGATCCCAGACCAGAAGCGGACGACGAAAATCCGTCCATACTTAAGGCAGGGGTGGAGGAGGCAGTGCGTAGTCTTAGGGCAGGAAAATCTCCGGGAGTGGACAACGTCCCTTCCGAGCTGATAAAGCACGGAGAGGAAACGACTGCAGCAAAAACGGCACTATGCCAAAAAGATATGGGATTAGAAGAAGTGGCCCAAGGATTGGACCCAGTCACTGGTCATGGCCCTACCTAAAAGTGTCAAGCTGTGCGAGAATTACCGCAAAATTAGCCTCATCAGTCATCCCAGCAAAGTCATCCATCCTTAATCAATGGAAAAGTAAAACAGAGTAATTGATTGTCGAAGAGCAGGCTAGATTCAGAGTTGGACGGAGCACAGTGGAACAGATCTTCAGGACTGTCATTCAAGAACTTTACGGAAACGCCAGCAGCGCTGTACTTCTCAACGGACAGCAAGGAGACGTCTCTAAGACATCAGTGGGCGTCCGATAGAGATGTGTGCTCTCTCCCGGCCTGTTCAACATTTTCCTTGAGAAGATAATGCAAGTGACTCTCCATGATCACCACACCTCTATTTCCATCGGTTGAAGATTCATCTCCAACTTGAGATTCGCTGATGACATTGACCTCATGGGTGGCACCAGCAATGAAATTCAAGATCTCACCAACAAACTGTATGAAAGAGCAGGAGCATACGGGATAGAGGTCAGCACGGAGAAGTCCAAAATCATGGTGAACAGCACGACCAACACCAGTGTAGACATCGCCATGAACGGCGAGAAGCAGGAAAAAAATACCAGCTTCAAGTAATTAGGCGCAACCATGTCCAAGGATGGTACCAGTACCGCTGAGGTCCGAAATAACAACTGCCATGGCGACCGCAGCGATGGCCAGACTAAGCAGGTTGTGGACAAGCAGTTCCATCAGCTTCCCCACCAAGTACAAGTCCCTCGTAGTCTCCATCCTACTCTACGGCTGCGAGACCTGGACGCTTCACGTGGACATAGAGCGCAGGATTCAGGCATTTGAACATAAATGTCTCCAAAAACTGCTCCGCATCTCCCACACGGAGCACAAGACCAACGAGTACGTCCGGAACATGACTGCAACACTTGTTGGTCCACAACAGCCCCTACTGGCAGCCGTCAAACGACGAAAGTTGGCTTGGTTTGGACACGTCGCCAGACACGACTCTCTGTGCATGACTGTTCTCCATTCTCACAGGCTTGGTACCAGGCTGAACGTTATCCATAGTATGTAGTGTTCACAGGCTCGATACCAGGCTGAATGTTACCAGTAGTATGGAGTGTTCACAGGCTCGATACCAGGCTAAATGTTATCAGAAGTATGTAGTGTTCACAGACTCGATACCAGGCTGAACGTTATCAGTAATATGTTATATTTACAGGCCCAATATCAGGCTGAACTAGGCCTTTTTAACGAAGCGCAGAAACTGGCCGACCAGGCAAAAAACATGGTTCTCCTGAGCATTCTCATTGGAATAATGTTATACTTCGCTGCAATTTGCTATGGTTTATATTATTAACACTCAGATTACAATCTTACTTCAGTTGTTTTGATTTGTTTGAGAAAGTTATTGCAACAAGTGTCGCGGCCAGTGCATGCTTTCTGAAACAATCTACGTTTCATAAAACTTTCTTCGGGGCCATTCAGCGGGCATTATATATATGTTATTAAAAGCTTCTGCCAATGTAAGATTACGTATGAAAAACTGAAGTATTATGTAATTATATGTTTAATTTACATATTATATATTATTTGTATGATACTGAACAGTATACCGTTATTTTTTTTACCCAATTATGCAATATTGGAATTTGTTATGAACGAATAGATGGTAAGCATGCAGTTAATATTCAGCACGAACCTTCCGCAATAACTGTAAATACGCATTAAGGTGCCTTTCCCTAGTAACACACTTGATATTAAATGTGTATTTTAAGATTGAAGTAAGATATGATTTAAGCTGTTGATATAAACTTGTAACTGATCACATCAACTTAATGTCTTAGTTTCATAGGTTTATACATGAATCAAAGTACAAAACACGTTCATAAGGTTTGCTTTACATAGTGCCAACGTTGATATACTCGATGTGATTTAAGTTGCATGTATATAGCTTGGATATTAAAGGTATTTAATATAAAGAGCGGAACTTTAAACGTTGATGGGTCGGATTATCTGTTGACAAACATATGTACTGGTTGAGTGCGACATTTCTAATAACATCGTAATATGGGACTCGTGTTTGAGTTCTGTTACAACGTGCACGTTTCAATGACGTAGTTGTACAAATGCAACTTTGCCATCATCTGGCAAAGTAATCACCATGTCCGTCGGACCTGTCTTAGAAACTGACCAAGGCGTAGAGTCACAATTGAATTTCGATAGTACAAAGTCGATATCTTCCTTAATCACTAGTAACGCCTTCACTTTGAGTAAATTCATTACAATGTACTTATCAATCCATATGCATGACCGAGGTTCGCGACGTTTTTCTTGTCAAACATGGGTTTAATACTTAAATCTTTAGTAGATTGAAGCTTTAGAATTCGTTCCGTATATGGCTTATCATGACTGTTATCGGTATTGGAGCCTGTCTCGCTTACATCACAAGTGAAGACTTCAATCATTAAGGAATTCTTCATTTCTATCAGCGAACTATCAAACGAGGTATCCTCAATACATTTAAAGCTAGACTTGCTTCTACTTTCCTCAAATGCGCCTACGGTTGATTTCAGACGGCATACCGTATCCTTAGTAATCTGGCGCTGCAGGAGATAAACCTGTTTATTAGTTCCATATTTCTCAACGTTTTCAATTTACGTTGACTGTTGTGTTATTTCATTCATTGTCACGAAAGTGACTTTTCGTGTTTTTTTTTTGTATTTGTTCTCCTATCTCTTTCTTTTTTTCGGCAATAACTGATAACACTTCATTCTCAAGTTGCGCATACATGTCTAAGAGTTTGTGTTTGATAGTTTGAAGTGACGACAACGCTTTACTTTCTATTTCTGATACCATATATTTGCGTTCATGTTCTAAAAGGCTCACGGCTTGCTGTTGCAAGTCATGCAACACTGCCTTCAATCCGGTATACTCCACTTTAATGTCATGCACAATATCAGCCAGTACCTTTAGTTCCTCGCAGTTTCTGTGATCAGCCATAGCACACTTATTACAGCATGTCGTATCATGGTCTTTACACAGGTAGACCATCCCTTCCTTTTCGTGATTTGGACATGCAATCAAGGTCTTCAGAAGTTCCTGTATCTCCTGGGGAGGTACATCCGCAAGGTCACACAGCTTGTGGTGCTTGGAAACCTTTATCCTTGCATGATCCTGTTTACACTGACCACAAAGTTGCTCCTCACATTCTCTACAATACACGACGCCGTCTAGTTTGCCTTTCTCCCCCAAACAGGGTCCGCAAAAGTATGGTTTGTCAGACATTTTTCTTGCGATTTCTAACAAATTGACCTCCGTGTATGTATATGCTAAATCGAAGGTAGGGACAAATACCAAGCGTGTATTAACATATCAGTTTATCGATCGATTCTGACCATTACTGTGTTATAGCACATCGATAACAACAATATCGCGTACGTGTATTTATATTCTAAATCGAAAGTAGCGATCAACTACCATGCGTGTAGAGACCTGTACGTGTATCACGTGGTATGCTTTGTCACCCGATTATGACCCACTTTGGTATCAATACAGAGCACGATCGATAAACAGGCAAAGTATAGGAGGATATTCTCTGGCGTAAACCACTCCAATGTTGAATGCCTATGTGCAGCTGTCACTTTGGTGTTTAACATGTTAATACATAGTTTAATGTATCTCGAGTGTCTAAGTATGGCAGTTTTATTAAATGTGTTAATTTTCTAAGTATTTTTTTGAGGCTTATAATATGCACTGAATCCTTAACTTTGATCAAAATAAAATTAAAGTGTATGGTAGAAGCGCCTTACGATAATCAACTAATGAGCAATTACTTTTGAACAAGATTTTGACTTTTAACGAATGTAGTGAGGATTCAATCATTCTTAAACGTAAAAAAGACTGAAAACCAAGAACATGTGACCGGCGTTTAAATATATGCAGACGACCACTGGTGATACTATCCTTAATAAATATTTTACATAAAAAATGATAAAGATAGAGTCAGTTAATGCCACAGTTTACTGAATATTAAAGCAATGATTTAATGTTCCAATTAAAAGATTATGATTTATTTTTAGACTTGAGTATTAGTGAATACGTGCCCAGCTCTACACTATGCGTTCATGTATCTATTTGTTACAGTCAATGAATTACTTGTGTCAAATAGTGATAAATGTATTGGGACTGCTAAACTATGAAATATCTAGTTTACTTCAGCGTATCGAGTACTTCTGTATAGTAAAGTAAACATTGGGTAGAACAGTATATAGAAAGATAACTGCCTCTTAAACCTTGTAAATCTTTAACCTTGTGTAAAAAGATCATATAGCGGTCACTCCCTTGATTCAATGTGTATTATTTGTTGTGCGCATATTGCTGCTTTTCAAAACTCACATCACAAGTAAGGATTATATTCGGCATATAGCTGTTGTGTTCGTTTCACAATTTAAATGCACATGCAGAGGTTCGATTTAATAACCACCACAGGGGAGAAAAATGCCCTACGACTCTAACCGGGTTCAACTAAACTCTTTATGTGTATATTAATCAAGCAAAATAACTAAACAAATAAAACAAATTCGACATTAAAAAGGAGGAAATCAGCTGAAAGGAGGAAACACACACCCCTGCTATGCTTGGGCAATGTAATAAGACACAGACTTGCACACGCGGCAAATTAAATGCTGATTGTTGTTAACATGTTGATAATATTATTATTAACATGTGAATTTTAGACTATCATTTGGAAGATGAGCTCGCTAATCAATATTGCTCCGCGTTTGTTTCAGTATCATATTGACGAAGTATATACATCCAAGGAGTGTTATTATATACATGTATAAGTTAACTATCGCCAAAGTGTTAATAACCTGATTTATTAGTTATTGAGTTATGGCTCCCAATTTACTATTGCCTATTGTGTACTCGGGAGTGCTTTCTTTGATGTACGGGTACACATTACACAACGCAGTTATGTAACAAATGGAAGAATGTATTCCAACCACGTTTCTCATATATATACACGAATTAGCATAGTATTCGGTATAATCGTATTAGAATTACGAAACAAAGAAAAAGCATGCTTTCTCTATAAATGGCACGTGGAGATTAAAAATAGACTGAACAATCAAAGATCGTGCGAGGTTTAGAAACAAAGTAGCGCGAATAGGGCATGATAAATTTGATCTTTAGTCTAAACCCACATACTATTTTATGCTTCTCATTTTTCTGCGATTTTTTTTTTAAACAATAGCCTAGAACTTTGACTTATTTAGTCGTCCGTAGTTGAGATCCCGCGTTAAGATATTTCGGAAGAAAAAAACTAAACTTTATTGATCAAACAAGCTTTTTTTGCATTTTTATATGTATATTTATATATTTATGTCAATGTCAAGGTATGCAATTATAGTTACAATTAAAAACAATCAAACAATAAATAACCATATTTTAAATTTCTGTAAAGAAAAGACAGATCTGCAAGGAATGCCGTGCTTAAGAAGCTTATACAATTTAATTTATGAAAGTTGCTCCATAAATCTGTGTTTTGATGTACATGTCAATATATTCTTTATAATCGGTGTTTACATTAGGCGTGGAGTGGGTGGGGACTGCGAAACCAGCACACGATACTTGTTTAAGCTTTGTGAGTCTACTTGTGGCATAGTTTCTTGCGATGTGTTTGTTTGCATGCCATTGCGTAAGGGGTTCTGAGGATTTAATCTCTTTTGATTGGACATTAATTGACTACAGTTTCGTGAAATATTTTTTAAATTGGTGTTCTGTAACAGAAGAATATTTGTCAAATGGGTTGGATATTCCAATGGCCAGCTATTGCCATTATTTCCGATGGACCTCTTGGCGTTGCTGTTTCTGTTTTCTGCTGTTATGGTTTTCGTTTGACGTTCATTGTCCTCACCCTGATCTGCATCAGTTAAACATCGCCCCATATACAGACGAAAGTAAAATATTTGGGATGACATTCCTTTTAAGATCTGGTGCAAAACCAAATCACGTCTGTCTTCAAATTTAAATGTTGAAAATACCGATTACGCTGACTGATCCTTCTTAAATTATGCTATTCAGTTGTTCCTCGTAAACCGAAGTAGAGGCTGTTATTTAGCAACAGTGTATTCAACAGGGGAGTGGGCGTGTGAGGACCAATAACGGTTGAATCCCTCATCTGCTCGATTTCCTCATATGTGAGTGACTCTGCTTCACACGGGTGGTTACCAATGTCCTAAGTACAGAACGTTTAATGACAAAATTGTCAGTTCCAATGTGTGTTGCTAATTTGAAGCGATGTAAAGCTCTTCATTAAGGTAAATTAGTCTCTACCTTAACCCTTTTATGTTTACTCTTTACGCAACAGTTGACTGCGTCTAACAAAAAGTTAAACAGCCGCATTTTGTTCTTCATTCAGGTCGAGTCGAATATAGGTTAATTAAAGTCAACAATTTGTTGCTTTTTGTATGAAAAGCCCGCTAACAAAACCCGACTCTATTTGCCACTGCACTGTTAAGTTGTTAACAAAATCGTCGTGCTATATTGATTTAAATATCTGTTCAAAGTGGTTACACCACATCGATATTTTACATTTATTTATCAATCCTATGACCGGTTTACACAATGGAACAAACTAAAATACGACAGTTGAGCATATGCGAGCTACTTCTCGTTCTCTGACAATGTTTATCCGAAAACCACATGAAAGGGTAGAGTGTCTGCGTATAAATGAAGAATTTCAATATGTTTAAATCTGCCGAAGACAACGAGTATTAAAAGCAAATTTATTTTAACGGTTTTTAAATGCTTGTTCGCGCTCGTATTTTGTTGCTGATGTGAATACGTCAATGAATCTACAATACTTTATTAGTTGGACTAGTCAAAAACAACTATAATATCAAGACAACTCTTGCATAAAAGTGTGTAACCCATGTATTTGGAGCAAAAGATGATGCGAAAGCTCTTGGTAATTTAAACTCGAATTCCGTGGCGTAAAATTCCGTCAAAGTCCGGCTATACACAGGGACTCTATCAATTACTGTAAATAAAGTAGTACATTGAAGTGTGCAACTTGTCAAGGCGTCATTTCGAATGTCACATAGAGGCGTGTAGCAAGAACTTATTAGTTTAATTGTTTAGTTTGTTTGGTTATTTTAACCCCTATATTATTTTTACTAGATCCATGCATGCGCTCAATGAGGGAATACGCATTTTATAAAAGATTTGTATCACCTAATACCGATTTTGATCAATTTGTTGAACATATATTATACGCAGGTGATTTTGTAGAATAACAACATAATTTTCAATGTTTTTGATACGAATTTGATATAAAAATTGCAATAAACGAACATTACACAATCTGAAAAAGGTGTGTTCGCTGAAATATACCTGTCCGCGAGTGTGTCAGTGTAATATAGAAGATTTAAAACTTCTATCGAATACGCACAAATGATTGTTAACACATAGATCTACGGTAAGAAACTCATGGTCTAAATTTCATTTTTATGTTACTAATTGTGTAACTGCAAGATGATTTCCTAGTTGCTCTAAAACGGTAATATTGTTAACTACTATACTGAGTATTGCTTCAGTTGAAGGCTGAAAGTATATTTTGTACTAAGTTCATTGTTCTTCTACGCGCCGTTCATATAAACGGTCACTAGGTCCACGCTTACTTTCATATCAGAACACACGATATAAAACCGCTCCGTTTGATTTCACGATTACTTTGGTGTAATTTAACAAATATTTAACGTTATGGATATCCGCATACTACTAAAAACCGAAACGTGATCCTCTATAATCCCCACTAAATGCTTATCTTTGCTAAAGGTCCATGTTATACAGCCTATACAAGTCTGAAAACTCATATACATACTACGATCCTGTCCTAGCTTGTGACGATCGCGACTGATCACATGATATTAGGAACCTGCCAAACACATGTCTAAGACAAGTTTTCATTGCATTATAATATGGATATAAATAAGGCATGACCGTCAAATGATACAGAATTTTTTATAATGATACATAAACAGCGAATGCATAATAATAAATAAGAAATGTGATGCGTGTGTCAGCATTTCACATCAATCATAGCATGCATGTATTAACAAATAATTATATTGGAAATCTAGTGATAGCAGTGAGCAAAGCGCTTATGGGAAATGAAGCATATCAGGGCTTTCCGAATGATATACATGATCATAAGGTGAAGTTTAAGAAAAACATGCATACAAAAATACATGTTTTCTGAAAATGTTTAAGAAATTATAATATCTACAGCAAGCCGAAAAATAACTGACATATGCTGTCAACTGTTCTGCCGAACAAATACAAACAACCGTCATTCGTCTGAATACAATTTGACAACACATCACATCTTGTACTCAGAAATGTAATCTTCTTTACAGTTGAATGAAATCTAAATGAGTAACTTAAACAGACGGATGTCTATGTATGCAGAGATAAAAACAGAAAAACAATGTGTGCACTTAAGGTCTTTAATTGCAGCCCAGAGATCATTTTGCTTACATTTTACCATATATTCACCCCAGTATAGCCACTATAGCAACCATTATATGAACTACAGCCCTTTAATGTGTCAATTTAATACCTAGAACTTATTATGTGCAGTACAGGAAGTTGTAATACTGTTTTTTTCGAAATCTGTGCACACGACAAATTAATCGGCATGTTTTAAATGTAAGCATGTGCAAATAAATTCCGTCTATGTTATATACAAAAATATCCAATATTTGATGTCCATTTTTAACGTGACTAAGCTTCAATCTAATATATCACTCAACATTGATAGAGAGATAACGCCATATACATTTGATTTTTTTAAATTTTAAATTGATTCTATACGTTGTTACTCCAAATATTAATCTTAGAAATAACACCTCGGCACTTGCCGGTCTATCGTTGAATATGGTCATATATGTTAGGCTAGATATAACTACAACACAGTAGTGACGAAAACAGATAGTTGTTTCTTATGGCTTAACTATACATGTTTAATTAAATAGCAAAACATACCATTTAAACTGTATTTTGTAAATAATATACATCATTCATCCAACCAGTTTTGCTATCAAACCTTTTTATCAGGACTTCCGAATGCGCATATATAATATGTTCACTGATTTAAACGATCAATATTGCATAGCCGCTGGTTATAGTTACTTAGTAAAATAGTATAAACTAATGGAGTGTATTATATTTATTGGGTCATGCATATAACATTTCATTTTTCAAAATGTTTAATTATGTGAATCAATTAATTAAATTATTATCAGACACTGTTTATTCTAATGAAGATTTACAACAGCATGATCGCAAGTCCAAGCAGGGTCCGAACATAGGTTTTTTGAATTGACTATTTTATTTAGTAATTGTGCTCTTGGGAATATTAACATTAGTTTTGTGTTCTTTTATAGTGATCGTGTACTTATAGTTATAGAATAATCTCAAGTAATAATGTCGTGGGAACGACTTTGTAACCCAAGTGAAACGACTTAGATAAAGCATGTGAACGACTTAGTTACTCGCGGGAGAAGATATCTGTGTCTAGTAACAACATTATCAATCAGCCAATCAAAATCGTGTTTCTAAATGGATGATACAAGGGAGCCTAAGATTATTTTGGGTTACATATTCGCATTTAACAATATTTTCAAACTTTATGTATTCTGATCGGTTGATTATGTTCCTACGAAATAAAATGTCATTTGCAACAGTTAGCCATGTCGTTCATACGAGTTACAAATTTCCCACGAGTAAGCTATGTCGCTACCATGACTTATGAACTCGTTCCCGAGAGTAAATGATCTCGTTCTCATGATTTTATAAGTATTGAGAAAGTGGTAATAAGCAGAGAAAACGACATCAAATAATAACACGCACTTGTTACATATATTCTTCCGTATGGACGAGTGTACAGTAGATTATTATCGATTGCACTTGGATAACACAAAATTGTTTCCCCCTAAAATACATTGTGTTAAGGCTACGGGGGATAGTGCCATTCCCATTCACAAGCCGTCCCGTTCCAAAGACGATACGACCCTGTGTCTTATTTGTGCCTAGATGGAAGCATCTAGTACGTAACACATCGGTTTAATGTCTCATTGACAAGCAAAAGACGAGTTAAGTTTAAGTTGAGCTGGCGATCGAACCTGCGGCCCATGAACGTTGTCGCCAGAGTGTTACCACTAGGCCAATGCCCAGCTCACGAGTAAACTTTAGTGCTTTTAAATTGCCAACTAATGAGGCAATATACACGAAAACGTTTTACTATGTTGCTTTTTTAAAAAGCCATTTTAAGCGCATCAATGCCGATATGTATTAGGGTTTTATACCCACATTTATCTTACTAAGAGCGTATAGATCTAGTACTGTTTGCGAATTCATGTTCATATTTTTTTATTCCGTTCAATATATTTTATTCCCCTCGTCAATAGGTATGTGTGGGTCGAGGGAATCCCACTCCACACCGTTCAGAGTTTACAAGCAATAAATGCATATTATCGCACATTTTATACATTTTACAAGCAGTAGCTTTTACATAACAATATAAACACATATCTTTTTAAAGAATTGCTTAAATCCCTTATCATAAACTACTGGAAAATTGGTAACAACAGTTAAAATTCTTTACTTGCTTGTAGATCATTCAAATAATTAATTTAATTAAGTACATGACAGTGCAATGACAGGTACGATTTTGCTGCTTTACGAGTGTTTCTAGTTCTGTTCATGCTTATGTCTTGACTAAAATTATTATTGCTCTCATTCCAGGTCAAACAAATTGTTTACTGTAAAGCGGTGTACGGTCTGCGATTTCCACAAAGTCCTAGCCTGTTACCCTTGTAACGTTATCGCGCATGATACACGATTCCAGATTCTCGAATCCATTACGTGAAACAAAAATTAAACCACAGAATCGCACGCACATAAATCAAGTACATTAAAATATAACACTTATTCATAGTTGGCGCTATATACCATTTACTCAGTGAACAAAAACAACATGCTTACCACGGACCCAGTTTCAGTCAGAGATAAAACCTTAACATTAGTTTCGAAGGTAATGTCTTTTTCGTGAAAGCACTTGCAGTAAAGAATTGACATGTAGCATTAAGCGGTTTGCTAATAAAACAGTCGAACACGGGAAAACGATTATACACTACAGTTTATATGAGAATATTTTTTTTATACAAATTACAAAACACTATTGAAATAGATTGTGTGTACAAATCGATACATGAATAGTAATTATATGTTCAAATGATTTAAATCATGGCACCAATTACGAACCTTACACCGCTCAATACTTGTTATCTGATAATTATGCTTGAACATGATATCTTACTCGCGTTAATATAGCATAATCAGATATTGAATGGCTTACTTTGACAAGCGCAAAATTATGTGAACAATCAAATGGATCATCTTACAGACTTGTATAACATACTATTATCACATTATACATATTACCGAGTTTCTACATAAGGTGTTTGATATTAATTATCAGTGAAAACATTAATATACCTAATACTTGTAGTAAAGTATCAAAATATCAAGCATAAACTCCTTGCGAAACACTAGGTACAGGCAAAGGTTGTAATATACGCATGTGTATTCTTGTTTTATGCTCCAATTTATTCACAGTCTACTTAGACACACAAAACGAAACATCATACCAGTGCAAATGCCAAACATGTACTAAAGTTTACATTAATCAAATCCATTTACGAATTCGAATGAATGAGCATTAACATGTTTACACTCATGAAAGTTTAAAGAGCTATGTAAGTTTATACGTGCGGGGTATCGTGTGTTTCGATACACCTTTGCATTTATTTTCAATGTTGATTGTTCGTATCAGCTATCACATTAATCAAGCAAATTTATACACTCTCAGATGTGGATTGCCGAGTGAAGTCAAAGCAATTTTATCAAACGTGCTATTGAAACATATACCAAACGGAATGCTCGAATCATTCCATAAAAAGAAAGATCTACTGTACTGCCCACTAGGACTGACTTGATGTGTGTGACCATCATAGGATGTCACATACACATTTCCAAACGGATCCACGGCAATTTGACCTGGCCATTGTAAGTGGTTGTGATTATATTCAAAAACGTTTTCTCCATTTAAGTCCAACGCCAATACTTTGTCGGACATCGCATTTGAATTTATTATATTGTGGCTGTACGCATTAAACTTACAAAAACTGTTAAACGATTGTGCACACTCTTTTATGTCTGGGCTCAAACTGATTTCACGCAGTAACGTTCCGTCATTATAAAGAATGTCTATCTGTCCATTTTCCGACGACATACATATGTACTGGTTAAGTGGAGCATTTCTAGTAACATCGTGATACGGGACCCGTGTTTTGAGTTCTGTTACAACGTGTACATTTCCATGACGTATTTGTGCAAATGCAATTGTGTCAGTATCTGGAAAAGTGATAACCATGTCCGTCGGACATGTCTTAGAAATCGACCAAGGCATGTAGTCACAGTTGAATTTGGATAATACAAAGTCGCTGTCTTCCCTAATCACTAGTAACGCCTTTCCTTTGCGTAAATTTGTAACAATGTACTTCTCTATCCATATGCACGAACTAGGGTCAATACGTTTTTCCAAGTCCAACATGGGTATATTGTTAAAATCTTTAGTACATTTAAACCATGCAATTCGCTCCGTATATGGTTTATAATGAATGTTATCCGTATCGGAGCCTGTCTCGTTTACATCACAAGTGACGTCTTCAATTCGTAAGGAATTCCTCATTTCTATTAGTAAACTATCAAAAGAGGTATCCTCAACAGATTTAAAGCTTCTTTTGATTCGATTGTTTAACAATTCCCCTACGATTGATTTCAAACGACCAACCGAATCCTTTTCAAGCTGGCGCTGCAGGAGAACAACGTTTTCATTAGTTTCAAACTTCTCAACGTTTTCTATATTTGTTGACTGCAGTTTGATGTCATTTAAAAACTGATTTATCTTTTCATTGTTTGATTTTATTTTTTCTGATATAACCTTCTTCTGTTCAGCAATAGCGGATTACACTTCCTTCTCAAGTTGCGCGTACATATCTAAAAGTTTCTGTTTTATTTTTTGAAGTGATGATAGTGCTTGCCTTTCAATTTCAGAGACCAGCTCTTCATGTTTGTGTTCATGCTCTAAAAGACTCTCGCCTTGCTGTTTCAAGTCATGCAACACTGTCTTCAATCCGTTACAATCCAGTTTCATATCATGGACAATATCAGACAGAACCTTTACTTCCTCGCAATTTTCGTGATCAGCCATCGCACTCGTTTTACAGCACAGCGTCCCGTGGTCTGTCACAGGTAAACCACGTCTACCTTGTCTTGATTAGTACATATAATCAAGCTCTCTAGAAGTTCCTGTATCTCCTGCGTAGGTATGTCCGCAAGGTCGTACAACTTGTGGTTCTAGAAAGCCTTTAACCTATCATGATCCTGTTTACACTGACCACACAGTGGTTCCACACATTATCGATAATACACTACGCCATCCAATTGCGGGTTTCTTCTCTCAACAGTCATGATGCGTGAACTGTGAAACAAATTCACCTCCGCGTATGTATATGCTAACACGAAGGTGGAGACAAATACCTTTAGTGTACATATCTGTCAGTATATCGATCGACTGTGACCATTATTGAGTAAATACAATATACAGCAAAATCGATTTACACCTTCATCATAGAAAAACAACTACCCATGAAGATTTTATTTATCGGTTTAGTTTTTCTAATATAATTATATCGTATGCTGTATGATTTACATACTAAATTAGGCGTACTTCTTATTATTTATAAACATGGAAAGCATGAAATCAATATTCAAACCCATGTGCTAAGTATAATGTATTTAATGTGCTACCTTTACCCATTTTTGCCGAGTGGACTCTCCCATCATTCTAAATTGGATCAATTTATTTCCAAAATTAGAGATGTCTGGTATATTTATTTCTATTTTTAGAATAATTCACACAAAAATTCCTTTAACCAAACAGCGTAGACCCTGATGCGGCGTCTCATCTGGGTCTACGCTGTTTGCCTAGGCCTTTTTGTGTATACGCTAGGCATAAATGGGTTAAATTTACCGGTCCGCGCTTCCTTGGAAATGGAAATGTGGACGTTGTAACTTAATTCATTCGATCGTCCTGTATTCAATATGTGCGAACAGGATCTGAAAGACAGTTTTTCGTGAACCATGAAATACAATTATTAACGCATGTGTACATATGCTAAATCAAAAGTAGGAAAATACCTGGCGTGTACATACATGTCAGTATAAAGCGATGTATAGATACACCAGGAGAGATAACTTTTTCTTAATCCACGTAGATAGTATATAGCTGTTATTTTCCCTGATGTGATTGATACATAGTATTGTATTCACATTGCTGCATATCACAATTTACACGCGATTACATACCAATACCAATAATAATTATTGTTCACAGAATAACACAAATAGGTATGTGTTACCGAACTTTGACAGAAATTTGCTGTAAGTATGATATTTACAGTTAAACTGGAATAAGAGGTATTCAGATGAACTTTGCTTCGACAGCATTTAAGGCAATAAAAAGCCATATACCGGTGGAAATCACTTTTAAGTAAACAACGTGCATAACATTAGTTGTTCCCTTTATATATACATATACAACACAATAATGTGATTTGTCGCAGCCGTGTAAAGGTTGGTATTTGTTTATCACAACTTTGAGCGGATGTTCGAGTTCACATTACATTACATGTAGATCATAAATTCTGGTTTCATGATCTTATTTAATAGTTTTCGGGTAAACACAACAACTTTCTAATAATTCTTATAATCGTATAAACTATTTAAGTTGAAACAGCATTTATATATTGAGAAAACGTGGACTTGAATATTGAGCTTTGGTGAAACAAACAAAGACATTTCGTACGTCGGACGGAGAGATTTTATGTATGGTACACTCAAGTAAAACAACGGTGGGATAACATTGCGAAAACCGTACTTTCTTATCTGCTAACACTTCGCTGGTGCACTCTATGAAATTTCGTCACGAATCAAGACGGATTTTTGTATTAAGAACCTTTTGTAGATTAGCTTTTGATGTCTTTCCTTTTGATTAGAAGCCACATGTTAACGCATTTTTTTTATTATTCAAATATGTTGTCATCTTGTTCAATTTTTCAATTATGCATTAAGTCTCAGATATTTATTTTTCGAAGCCGCCAGCATTAGGATAGGAAGTTTATCGGAATTTAATTGAAGTATATAACACGTGGTCAATACATTTCTTAAGACAGAAGGGATGGAATGTACTGACCAACATGATTTATTTGATTATTATTACCCATTTGACATTGCCGCAATAATCCATTGCATCCCAGATCGATAACATCAAAATTCATGTTTTCCAAATAACTTAATTGCCATGATTTTATATGAATGAAAATTGAAATAAACACAATGCGGCTTTTAGGATTTAAGGCAATATAAGAAGGAGATTTTAAAAGTCTGTCGTTCCTGTGCTTAAACTTATTTGACGTTAAAAAACCTGAATTAATATTTACCACATCTTAGTAAGAGATCATCGTATTCAAATCTGCAACACTGTGTACGTTTTAATGGCGTAGCTGCATCATATCAGGTTATGGCCATGTACGTTGATCCCGTAAGAAAGTGATCGTTCTATGGACTTGAATGTTGATACTACGGTCGAGCTTTGTACATCAACTTCTTTAAAAACGTCCATTTCTTGTAAAGCAATTGCAGCGTGTGTTTATATCCATGTGACCGAACAGTGGTTACATTTGATATATGCATGAAGTTACGATGTATTGAGATCTGCGTAAGGTAGAAGTTGTGGGATTCAGTTTCTTTAACATATATTACCAATGTAAATACGTATACCTACTAATTTTCGAAATTAAAAGTGGGCGTATTGTATTAAAATCAATTACATTTGTCGTTGTGTTTATACTTATATATATGTGTGTGTGACACATGTCGACTTAATCATCGATACCAACGTTAAAGTTTGAAGTAATGCGTCAGTGACAATTCTGACAAATTAAAAATAAATAAATGAAGAATCATCAACAGCACCGACAACATCGTAGTCCTCATCATCATTATGATGAACAACATAACCGTCATCATTGATACCCACATCATCCGAAACAAAAGTAAATTAAAATGTTTTATCATTATCGTGATTGTTGTCAGCGTAATCACCGATGTATTAAATCTCCCATTAGCTCAGCAGATTAAGTCCATATATCAAGAAATCTTTCAGTTTGTGATACAAGCACCAAATTTGGCACATATACTCTTCAGTAACTATAGATTTGATAAAGCACGTTAGCCAATCAAAAAACTCAAATGGCGTCCGTTTTCAAGATGCCGCCATCAGGATTAAAAATGAAAAAAATGAAACAAATTCCCTGAAAGGTTTTACTGCTGTGAATATTACTTGATTTGAATTTCGTACACAACAATTTGACTACTTTGAATTAAAATTCAGACATTGTTTAAGTTTAATATAGTACAAAAATCCAACATGGCGTCAAAAATGGCCGCCAAGATGGCCGCCAAAACCTATTTATGATCATAACTATGTAACTATCCACTCCAATTTGATGAATTTGATGTCTATACCCAGGTTTCAGGGGGCAAAGAACACAATTATATACTCAGACAGAGTGTAAGCGAATAATGTCACACACAAATCCAACATGGCGTCCAAAATGGCCGCCAAGATGGCCGCCAAAACATATAAATGATCATAACTATGTTACTATCCACTTATATTTGACGATTTTTGTGTCTATAGATAGGTTTCAGGGGGCAAAGAACACAGTAAGATCATCAGACATTTTAAAATTTATAACATATCACACAAATCCAAAATGGCCGCCAAGATTGCCGTCAAAACATATTTATGATAAAACACAAAATGTAAAATATAACTGTCCACACAAATTTGATTAATTTGGTGTCTATACACAGGTTTCAGGGAGAAAAAAAAACTCATAAATATTACATTTACATCATCAGACAAAATATAAGCTATTAATGTTACACAAACATCCAACACGGCGACCAAAATGCCCATTAACACAATACGAAGGACCACAAGTCCATAACTTGATACTCAAAAGTTATGGTTGTTATGTAAAACACCATAGTTTAGGAGACAAGGAACACTTTAATGGAGTTTAATCGAGTTAAGGTCATCACTTAGCACTTGAATAATCATAAATCCAATTTACGACATTTGGTAGAGAGCATGAACTGGCACATGACTTCATGATAGGATCAGGTTTTACTAACTTCTGAAGACTTCATATTTTACTGTTGCTGAAAATCATTGAAGATTACTCACCTAAATTATTTTGGTATTCCTTAATTTTTCAATAATACGTGTTACATTTCGCATATTCATAAATATTATATTTATATTTAATTCACACAAAACAAATAAGTATAAAGGAAAGTTATGAGCTTGGAAAGATTTCTGCATGTCCTTGCATATTTGTATTTAAGTATGGAATCGTTAAAAATGTTAATGAACATTTTCTTTTTTGCCTAATGTCGAGCACACACTTTTTCAACAACTCTTTACTGGATGATTTA
>VMBQ01006178.1:0-21545 GCA_007657795.1 Dreissena rostriformis | reverse complement strand
AGGCGAAACCCAAGTACCGGTACATAGACTGTTAGAGATATGCATAAACATGATAGATTGTTTACAATCTTAATTGGGATCACAACGGCTTACTAAAACACAACACTAATACAATATTTAATCACAAACATAAGACCATACAGTATCAAACTCGACCTTAATCATCCATAACAGGGACTTGTTGACAGATTTCGGCATGTTTTGAAGTTTGTGATTAAATGCTTTAAATTGATTAATGTAAACAACAGGACTAAAGAGCTCCAGGAAAAAAAACAAGAGTGAAATAAAAGAAAGAAAAAAAGAATAAAAAAAAGTTAACCGCACCTGCGATCGAACCACTGAGTACCTATTATGAACCTACTCGGTCATAAATGTGTGATGATTCTGATAACAAAACTATTGGGTTGTGATAATAGCATCGGTGTTGCCATAAATATATCCTCGGTTAAATAAACTGCCGCAACACCCCTTAAAAGAAACACCTTACAACTTATTCACACGCATACAAATTAAAAACATTCAAATAACACTTGCACATGTTTGGCAATTTAAACCATATATTAATTGAACGTATACAACACCATGCTTATCAATGACCCAGTTTCAGTCACAGATACAATTTTAACGTTAGTTTCGTAAGGTATTTTTAATTCCCGAATCGCAGTAGCAGTAAATAATTGGAATGTAATATTAAGCGGTATGCTAATAAAACAGACGAAAACGTTTTTGTGAATACAAAAACAACAGTTTAAATCCGAAAACAGTTTAAACAATAACAAAATTAATCACAGATTAACAATATTTTAAGAGATTTCATATACGAATGATAAATGAACAGAAATTGCATTATCCAATTTATTGAATCATCATAGCAAGTTTGACATTTACATCCGTCCATAAATTGTATCTCAAAATTGTGCGTGACAATATTAGTTCCCTGACTATATTCTATTGTGTACAGAAAGGGAGTTACCTAACAAGTACACAAAACTGTAAACAATCAAATGGGTCAACAGTATGGCTTTATAAAATAAGATGATCACACTTTCAGATTACGGAGTTAGTAACATAAATTGTTTGATATTAATTATCACTGAGAACTTAAACACAATTAATACTTTTAGTAAAATATCACAATATTAAATATATTTGTACGCACAAAACTCGATTTAGAGTTCCACAAGACACTATGTACAGGCAAACGTTTGAACATATAATTTTGTATTATTAAGTATTACTGCAATGCATTAACTGTTCACTAAGACACACACAACTAAATATCATACCAGTGCAACAATCAAAATGTAATATAATGTAAATAAATCAAATAGATTAACGTATTCAAATGAATAAGCCTACACAATTTAACACGTATGTACTGTAAAGGAGCCGTGTAAGTCCGAGATATCATGGGTTTTGATCAACCTTTGCATTTATGTGAAATGTTTATTGTTCATATAAGCAATCACGTTGATCAGGTAAATGTAAACACTTGCATATATGGGTTGCAGAAATTCCCAACTCTCATAACTTCCCCACCACTCAAAGCAATTTTGTCAAACGTGCTATTGAAACATACACCAAGTGGAGATTGTGTTTCTTCACTTAAACGGAGGGATCTGATGTACTGCCCACTAGGACTGATTTGATGTAAATTGTCAAGGGTTGTCACATATACATTGCCATTAGGATCCACAGCAATCTGGCATGGAAAACATAGCCATGTGTGAGTATACTCAAATGCTTTTAACCCATTTAAGTTCAACGCCATTAGTTTGTTTGAGGTACTATTTGAAATAATTAACAAGCGGCTATACGAATTAAAATTACACAAACTAAATTCAGATATTACAAACTCTTTTATGTCTGAGCTGATACTGATTTCACGAAGCAACGTTCCGTCATTATTAAGAATGTCTATCTGTCCATTGGTCGTTGAAATACATATGTACTGGTTTAATGGGCCATTTCGAGAAACATCGAAATACGGGACTCTTGTTTTGAGTTCTGTAACAACGTGCACGTTTCCATCACGTAGTTTAGCAAATACAATGTTGCCAGCATGTGGTAAAGTAATTACCATATCCGTCGGACCTGTCTTAGAAACTGTCCAAGGTGTAGAGTCACAATTGAATTTTGATGTTACAAAATCACTGTTGTCCTCAATCACTAGTACAGCATTAACTTCGTGTAAAGCTATTACAATGTATTTATCTATCCAAACGCATGAACGTGGTTTGGGACATTTCGCCTTGTCAAACATGGGTATAATATTTAAATCTTTAGTAGATTGAAGCTGTGGAACTCGTTCCGTATATGGCTTAGTATAGTTGTTGTCAATTTCGGAGCCTGCCTCGCTTACATCACATATGACGTCTTCAATTTGCAAGGAATTCTTCATTTCAATCAATAAGCCATCAAACGAGGTATCCTCGACGAATTTAAAGCTAGATGTGCTTCTATTGTGTTTCAATTCACCTACGGTTGATTTCAGACGACATACAGCATCCTTTATAAGCAGTCGCTGCAGGAGAACTACGTGTTCATTAGTTCCAAATTTTTCAACCTGTTCAATAAAAGCTGACTGCTGTTTGATGTCATTTAAAAAGTTAAGGGTCTGTTCGTTGTTTGTTTGTATTGTTTGTGTTATCTCTTTCCTCTTATCAGCAATAGCAGATAACACTTTATTCTCAAGTTGCGCATACATGTCAAAGAGTTTTTGTTTGATAGTTTGAAGTGCTGACAACGCTTGACTTTCTATTTCGGAAACCAATTCTTCGTGTTTGCATTCATGTTCTAAAAGACTCTCCCCTTGCTGTTGCAAGTCATGCAATACTGTCTTTAATCCGGTACAATCCAATTGTATGCCATGCAAAATATCAGAGAGTACCTTTACCTCCTCGCACTTTCTGTGATCAGCCATAGCACACTTACTACAGCATGCCGTATCGTGGTCTTTACACAGGTAAACCACTTCTTCCTTTTCGTGATTCGGACAGGCAATCAAGCTCTTCAGAAGGTCCAGTATCTCCTGAGGTGGTACATCCGCAAGGTCACATAACTTGTGGTGCTTGGAAACTTTTATCCTGGCATGATCCTTTTTACACTGACCACAAAGTGGTTCCTCACATTCTCTACAATACACAACGCCCTCTATTTTGCCTTTCTCCTCCAAACAGGGGCCGCATAAGTATTGTTTGACAGACATTTTTCGTGTAGATTCTAAAAAAAGCACCTCCGTATATGTATAATAAACATTATGCTAAATCGAAAATAGGGAAAAATACCTGGAGTGTACATACACATCTGTTTATCGATGGACTGTGACCATACCTGTGTTACAGCACAAATATAACTTCCTTTTCAACCATTTAGATCTTGTGTAGCGGTTATTTTCGATATAATTAGTACATATTACTTTATGAGCATGTTTGCAAATCACAATACACACGCGATTACAACTATATGTTGTTTACTCATTATTTTTACATGACAAATATCAACTCAATCTTTTCACACAGTATTTTTTCATAGTCTCTGTACTACACAATATCCTCTATTACGGCTTTCTCCATCAAAGAGGGGCCGCATTAGTACTGTTTGACAGACATTGTTCGTGTACTGTAAAATTTAAATCACCGCACGTATACATACGCTAAATCGAAAGTAGGACAAATACCTGGCGTGAACATACCTGTCTGTCTATCGATCAACTGCCACTAATATTGGGTAAATATAGAGCACAATCGTTCTACACCTTCAACATGGAAAATAACTACCTAGCGGTTATTTCCCCTGTTATAATTATTACACATTATTGGTTGCATATTACTGCGCAACACAATTCACACTCGATTACATGCTACTCTGCTTAATTTGAAAGTGTGTTTCTTAAAGGTTGTATATTCGATTTAAATCTCAACACTATATTTTCGCAGGTTAACTGCAATTAACGAAATCTCAAGTTTATGTACCTTACTTTCAAAGTTGTTTTGTTTAAAGATATTCTTAATGCCAATTTTATATTAACGCTACATAAATACTGATATTTTTGCTCAAAATTGTTAGAGAAAGAAACAATGTGTCCATGAAGGCATCGCTAAAGAATAGCTTATGTACAAAAATGGATTTTCGGCTAGAAATCAAAGCGTGTTTTAAATGTTATCAAGCTCGAATTGAAATAATTTTTCTGAAATCAGTTCTTTTGAAATGTTAATTTATTTTGTATTCATAAACCTTGTATCTGTTATAAAAAAAATGCATTTAAACAGTTTTAAACATGTGTTTTTTCCTGTATCGAAAGCTGCAATTCAATGTTTGTGAAGCGCACTTTGTTGCGGCCTTCATAAAGCGGCCGTTATCACAATAATATATTTGTTGTTATATACGATTAGCATGATTTCATGTGTTATTCGTTGTAGTGCTTTTAAATCACCATGATGACAAACGTTAGCATGGCTTTGATTTACAGCAGGCAATAAGCATAACACTATTGGTTATCCGTTGCAGCAGCTTAGTATTCGATTGACATGGTAACATTGGCCATCCGTTGTAGTTCTTAAGCATTCGATTAACATAATACCATAGGATTTTAACATTTCGAGTTTGTAGCTTTTTTTCGAAATACACCAGGCTTGGAGTATAAGTACGATCACGAATTGAGTGCGAGTCCATGCAACACAAGGCAATATATTCATAAGTTGTCAAGCACACACGTGATAATTTGGGCATGATAAACGTTAACACCTTTATTGAAAACATTTTATAACTCAACAGTTTACTTTCGTTTAGTTAAGAGTGGACTTTTGTTTCCCTTTCAGTGGTTTTACAATAATTGGATCATAGTTGAAACTTATAAATACAATGTTTATAACGTATGTAGAGATAATATATTAATCGTGTATTTCGGTTCTCAGTTTAAAGCTTTCAACACTGTATGGAACAATTTGCTATTGTCTTCAATTTTCAGTTTGTATTTTGATATACATTTTATGATATTTGAATGCTTATAATACTAAGGTACTGTTTACATAAGTTATCCGTTTTAGGACCTTAGTATGCGATTACAATAATGACAACGATTGTCCGCTTTAGTAAGTGTACGATTTATGTGATAACATAGGTTATCCGTTGTGGTACCTTAGTGTGCGAATAATAACACATGAAATACGTTGCAGTAGTTTAGTATGCATTTTAATAATAACGTTAGTAGTCTTAAGTGTGCGATTACAATAACAACATAACTAATTCGTTGCTGTATCTTAGTTTGCACTGATCATGGTAACATTTGTAATCCGTCGTGTCTCCTAAGCAGAAAACACATCACAAACGATTTTGTTCTGTCATGTTTTGCATGAGAAGTATAGTAACGTTCGACATTAGGACAGTTATCGTATTTAGCCCTGATTCATTCTATTGCGGTTGTCTTATTTGATTGAGCGATTGCGGCTATGCGATTGCACCACCTTATCCGGATGTCACAACGATACACGTACACGCAACATAACTCACACAGGCAATATGGCTTACGCACCAGGTAAATACAGTTTTATTTAATTGTTGAGTTTGTTTACTCTGAAAATGAATTAAAAATAAGTTCGGTATTTTCATATCGGTACGGCAGTCACATTTTAGGAACAACTTGTTGCTTTATTTACATCGGCTTTCAACTTTTTATATTGTATTTGATATTCACTTTGATCAGAATTCAAGAGGAATACCACTTTTCTTAACGAAACAAGTGTGCTTTTTTGTTGGGAAAATAACTTGAAAAGTTAATCACAAAGTAACGATATTGTTTCGTGACTCGTTGATGGTATATGTTCTTCGTATTCGAGCAATACATCGAGTATATTGGTCATTACTCGAACTTGTGAAAACCACATCCGTTTCGTTGTTTGTAAATTATTGTCTAAAAACATCAATCAACACGAAAGTGCATGTATTAACGTGTATGCCGTCACAATGCACGAACTTTTGCATCCATTGTGTGTGTTTAATTAATTGCCGTACATTCTTGTTATAACAATTCCGAACGTACATTAACATCCGAGTATGATCGTGTTTTCGCAGTTATGACATTATGTTTTATGTTGCCAGGAGATTACATCGTGTACCGTAACAATTTGTTTTATTCTCCTCTGTGTCGTTTATTATTTCGAATTTAATCATTAAACATACTATGTTTGATGGTAAATAAGAGCAATATCCCGAAATAATATGATTGCGAGTATATTCTTATGTCTGTTATATGTCAACGGTTCTAGTTTACTCTTTCATAATGCAGGAAATTATTATAACTCCTATTGAAAAACAAATTTACATATTTTATGAAACTGGTGTATCCGATATACACAATATGGTGTTATGTAGCTCGTAACGTGCACATTATTTTTAATAGTGATGTCATGTGCGTTGTTTGGTTGAATAAGTAGCAATTGATAATAGTTTAAGTTGCAACATTTATTAAAGGCTGGCAAAATTATGATGGAATTAAACTGCGCTAAATACCATATTATAATAACAATATATCAAAAGGAGCGTGTATAATTATCATATTGTTAACGGCAACTACATATACCGAGTTTGAAATTAAAGCTCATTAAAAAATATGTCAAGGAAATATTCGTAAAGTAATTAATTGCATTTAGTTCGTTTACTCGCCAATCACGCTATTGAGGTTTAATAGAAATATGTGAATGTGTTGCTAATGTAATAAATAATCACAAATTGCTCAATCGCATTTCAATTTAGATTTGTATTTGTTGATATAACAACTGCTTNTATATAATGGAATGTCTTTGGGAATGACCTAGTGGAAAAGTGATGCTGTGACGTCCAAATTGAGGAAAGATATCACACCGCCGAACCACTATTATCTACATAAATAGGCTATCTGATTACAAATACACTTGGAGCATGTCACTTGATCTAGTGCGGTAATATACTGATATAAAGGAGCTACATAAATGAGCCGCATTTGCCGAAATATCCCCATTGTGGGAGCTTTCTTTAGATATCCCCAAACAACACAAAATATTGGCTCTTCACAAGAATCGGACTCGATAGCGTTTCAATAAGTCCTAGACTTTCGATGCAAACGAGCTTCACAAATAGGTTTAAACTTATAACAGCAAACATTTGCGTATATTGCTGTGTACGCTATGCACGACTACAGTCAAACATCGGTACGTAAAAGCAGGTGTTCACCATATTTTACAGGAGGGCGCCAGCTTATGGGCGACATTGTGCCTCAAGCAGACTACAAAATTCCATCAATAGTCGTTTGTGTTCTTTGCCCATTGCCTCTTCCAGCGCTGCTTGGCCTCATCTTTGCTGTTAGGGTTAGTTTATTAATCGAAATTGTTTACATATATGCAAATAATGAATCATCCTAAATTCTACCGCTAGCATTTCAATAAAACAAATGGCAAATTTGCTATGCAAAACAGGACAATGCATAAAATGCGACATTAAGTTGAGTATCAATGCCATTGTACGAAGTTGCTAAAAAAGAGATTCTACAGTAAAATACACGTGTTATCAAAAAATGTGTGTGTGCATCCTTGCTATTTTCCTACGCATATATATATATATTACCGTTGGTTATGTGACACCAGTTTATTATCGAAAAATATTATTAATTAAATAAGCCGTTTATCACAAAATAGTCTGTACTTACAGAGGTAAACTGAAACAGCACGGACAAACTTTGCTTGGTCATTTTATGTATGTAAGACACAACTCTAATCATAAAAGTTTTTAGATTGTTATCAGCACTGTTTTGTACAATGCCTGGAAATATAGCTACATGTGTACAATTGTATTTCTTGATTATTCACAGGATCAACACATGGCTAAACGATATCAGTTGCATGTATTATTCACAGTTTTGAATAAGTGCTGAGTGTTACCAGTAGTTTTCTAATTTTCAAATGTTGGAAACCTTACTGCACATTATTATGTATTGATAATAGACTAAAATAAGTGCTGAACGATATCAGTATCATGTATTGTTCACAGACTTAACGCAGAGCTGAACATTATCAGTATAATGTAGTGTGCACAGACTCAAAGCAGGGAAGAACGTTACCAGTATAATATATTGTGCATATACTCAAAGCAGCGCAGAACGTTATCAGTACAATGTATTGTGCACATACTAAAAGCAGGGCTGAACGTTATCGGTTGAAGATATTGTGCACAGACTCAAACAGGGCTGAACGTTATCAGTATAATGTATTGTGCACAAACTCAAAGCAGGGCTGAACGTTATCAGTATAATGTATTGTGCACAAACTCATAGCAGGCTGAACGTTATCAGTATAATGTATTGTGCACATACTCAAAGCACTGCTGAACGGTATCAGTTGGATGAATTGCGCACATACTCAAAGCAGGGCAGAACGTTATCAATATAATGTATTGTGCACATACTCAAAGCAGGGCTGTGCGTTATCAGTGTAATGTATTATGCACATACTCATAGCAGGGCTGAACGTTAATAGTATAATGTATTGTGCACATACTCATAGCAGGGCTGAAAGTTATCAGTATCATGTATTGTGGACAGACTCAAAGCAAGGCAGAACGTTATCAGTATTATGTATTGTGCACATACACATAGCACTGCTGAACAGTATCAGTTGAATGTATTATGTAAGTACTCGACAAAAGGCTTAACACTATTAGTATATGTAATGCTCTTAAACTATATGCTGCACAGTATCAGTAGTCTGTTGTGTTCACAGGCTCGAAACCAGGTTGAACGGTATCCGTAGTATATAGTGTTCACAGACACGACTCAAAACCAGGTTGAACGTTATCCGTAGTCTGCAGTGTTCACAGACTCGATACCATGTTGAACGTTTTCCGTAGTGTATAGTGTCAACAGACTCGATACCGGGTTGAACGTATTCCGTAGTTTGTAGTGTTTACAGGCTCGTAACCAGGCTGATTGTTTTCCGTAGTATATAGTGTTCACATACTCTATACCAGGTTGAACGTATTCCGCAGTTTGTAGTGTTTACAAGCTCGAAACCAGGCTGATTTTTTTCGTACTGTATAGTGTTCCCAGACTCGAACCAGGTTGAACGTTATCCGTAGTTTGTAGTGTTCACAGGCTCGATACCAGACATAACGTTATCAGTAATTTGTTTTATTTACAGGCTCGAAGGGAGGCTAAAGTAGGCCACTTTAACGAGGCGAAGACATTGGCCGACCAGGCGAGAAACATGGTTCTCCTGAGCATTCTCATTGGAATTATGTTATACTTCGCTGCAATTTGTTATGGTTTATATTATTAACACTCACATTAAAAACTGACTGCAGTTGTGTTGATTTGTGTGAGAAAGGTATTGCACGCTGACGCGACCAGTACATGCTCTATGGAATAATTTACGGCTTATACAACATCCATGGTGCAATACAGCGGACATTATTAATATGTTATTCAAAGCTTCTGCACATGTAAGCTTACGCGTAAAAAACTTAAGTATTTTGTAATTATATTTTTAATTGATATATTGAATATTATTTGTAAGATACTGAACAGTATTCCGATAACTTTGTTTTACCCAATAATGCAATGCAGGAATTTGTTATGGAAGAATCAGTGGATTGCATGCAGTTAATGTTCAGAACGCATACAATATATAACTGTAATAATTATAAAGGTTGCTTTCCCTAGTACCACAATTGCTAGTAAATGTGTATTTTGCGATTGAAATAAGAAAAGATTTAAGCTATTGATATATTCTTTTAACTGATAACATCAACAAACATGTCTTAGTGTCAAAGGTGCATATATGAATTAAAGTACAAAACACGCTCATAAGGGTTTCTTTCCATGGTGAATGCGTTGAAAGACTATATGTAGTTTAAGTTGTATGTAGATCTCTTGGATATTACCGGTATTAACTATATTGAAAGGAACTTTAAGCTTCGACGGGTCGGATTAAAGTACAAACGTTGGGACAAACAAACACACAGACAACATTTGGATTAATATCCCAAATCAACACATCATTTCAAATAATATTTGTTTCGTTTAATTACGAAATGTGTCTTGATAATTGCGTAGAGTATTGTTTATTGATATTGATGTATTATTTAAATATTTAAATGTCTCCTAATCCAGATCAAACAACAGCATTTCGTAAAGTAGTAAACGGCCTATGGTTTCTATTGAATCCTGGCTTATTTCCGTAGTCACTACATCGTGTATGTTTTATAGTTCGTATTCTCGAATTCATGATGTAAAACGAAAACGAGTGGTAGGGAATGTCCGCCAGTCCATTCATGTTGCTAACAAAGTACATTTAGAACATCCGCGAGGTCACACAACTTGTGGTGCTTTAAAGCCTTTATTCGCACATGATCCTGTTTACATTTGTCATAGATATGAATAATGTAAAACAGAAATTATTTTACCAAAAACAGTGATCTATTTCGTAATATATTTCAAAATCTTGAAGTGCCGTTTATAAAATAAAACAAGTGTCCATCTGACTTCAATGCACTATTATGACCTACTGCATCATCATGCTGAAGATAACGTCGGTCTTGTGTGATGATCTATTTAACATACGTTACATAAATTCACAGTTTCGTTACAAAACACGAATAACTATGGCAGTATATGCATCCCCTTATCTTTAATCGTTTACAATAATTATCTATGGTTTAAACAGCCATTCGCTTCACATGCGCATTCAAACAAGCATCCTTGGTCAGATCGATAGCACTTACATCGTGCTGTTCTACACTTGGTTTGACAGCCACATTATACTAACTGGACACATGCCGCAGGGACCTTTGGTTTCCTCATCCCTACCGGTTTGAATACATTTTCTTCAAGTTTCCATGCGCCAGTATCAAGAGGATCATCAGGCTGAAAATCCTCATCTGTGGCATTGAGCCTAATTTTTGCCTCATAATTTTGCCCTTTTAATTTTAAGTTCAAGCGCATCATTTGTAGGGATAACAAATCCAAACTCTTCCCGGCTTTCAAACATTACCGATACATACATGTGTCAATCTTCGGTAGGTGGTCCTGACAGCAGCCATACAGCACACACAGAAATTTAGAAACTGCTAGAGCATCACCATCTCTACCAACACCGTCAAATGTATCAGGTTGTGCGATATACTTCACCCAGGCGGTTTTCTTACTTATTCCATTTAGAGCAGACGTGGTGTCGCATCCTGTCAATGCGTGAAACCCCAAAATGTTACTTCTGACATTGCTACCTAGTTTTTCAGATATTGCGTACACATGATAACATTTCCTTTGTTTTCCTGTACCAGATATCTTATTGTTGCAGACTGCGAATGTTTGTACAAGTTCTAATTAATTTGGGTTTATCATTCTTTGATAGCCATATATCAAGTCAGCTGTCGCGGAGTTGTTTTTACTGCAGCCTGGTTCATGCCAAAGGTTAAGGGTTGAGAGAGTGATGCGTGCCTTCCATATTTAGAAAATGAACTTTGAACTCATCTATTGAATGGTGATTCCTGCATTTTGATTGGTCAAACTGTCCCTAGAAATAATAATCATATGCAAGTGCAAAATTTGCCGCCTTTTCAGAGTGCAGTTGGTTTATAGATTTTCGTCAGTAAAGTACGATTTTTGTATATATCTATGTTTGACAACGCTTTGGGCACAGATGGCATTGTTCAGTAAGTTATTTTTGTTTTGTTTGCCTAAGTTCGGAGATTTTTGTTTTTGTTCAAATAATTTAGTTCTGATATAATAACATCTTTTATTTTTTAAGGTAAATTCATCCGTATTTCATTTAAGTAATGAATTTGTTTACACCAATAGCTGCAGGATTCCCTTGATTATTTGTTAAAGATATTATCTGTCATTTATGTTAATATTTGTTTATACGTGGGTATGAATATTTTGTTTGTGTTTTATATTTTACTGAGGGTATGAATGTTTGACTTTCAGATAACCGCTATCGTCAACGCTATTGACAACGCTTATTCCTACGCTAAATTGATGAACGTTATCATTGATTCTTGTGTGTGGCATAAAAGTCAATATATAGCGCGTATATTGTATCTTTCCTTGTGTTGCCCAAGACACCTTGTGAAGCTGCCCACTACAGCTGTGCGGTAGTGCCTATGTCAGTGATTGAACAGTTAGTAACTGGACAGTTGCCGACAGTTATTTAACAGTCAAAAGCTCACATCAGTTAGTTGAGTTACACGTAAATACCTCGGCGTCAGCTCCAAGGTGATATATTAACAAGATAAAGACGTCAGTGTCTCTACAATATACTTCTAAACACTTATAGCCTCCATCAATAGCGTCCCTTGAGTGCAATATTATCCGCGTATCTGCCTCCCCATGATTTACATATAGGTTTGTCGCATCAAAAGTACTCGAGTTTGAATCAACATCACTTGAAAATCCACCTCCTGCAACTATAGTTGATATTGCTGGAAGATTTTCTGATCGTTTTAGCAATTTGTTTGAGAGAAATTCAGCCAGGTGTGCTTTATTGTCGTAGTGTGTGATATACTGTTCCCATATTTTCGGAAGAGGAACGTTTGGACTTGTTATGAGCTTCCTAATAGGTCGACGCTTTCCTTTCCTCTTAACTCTCGTTGCTTCTTTGCTAGATTTACGTCCAAAGTATCGATCAAAAGTCACATCAACTCGGGTAGTGTTTGCGCTGAAATGCCTTAAAACAGATGTTACAAAAACAGTTGCATATTGTCCACATGTTTGACAGTCCTAAGGCTTACCTTAACTCTGTATTAGCGCGTGTCCATCAATTATTGCACATGTTGCATCAGTCGTTGTAGGAACAGCTTGATGCGTCACTTTATGATTGTCCTTTGTAAGCACTTGGCGTATGTTTAATTTCTGGGTGTCATGCATTTTCCCACTAGCCTTTGCAAATGATAATGGCACATCAAAAAGTTCATGTTCTAGTACAGGTGGTGTTTCTACGGCTCACCTTGAATTAGCTGCGTTGAAAAGTCTATGTATTAGCTTTCTGTCAGCCTTTAAAATCTTTGTCACTTTCTGATTTTCACTGACTGTCTCCCTATAGAGATATGCAAATGTTTTGGACGGTTCCTTTTGAATAGGAGAATAAAATTCAACATTCTGCTTTTTTAGCCTTTTCTCTGCAAATTCCTTGAGTAATGTTTTACCTCGACTTTCACAGGTTAATACATCAACTCTGATATCATAAGTTGCAACGTCTTTAGATGCTATTGAGAACAGTCTGTTCTCCTCTTCATGCACTCCGAATATATCATATGAACCAAAGAGCTGTATCATTTTCTTGATTCACTCTTCCTCTGAAGAAACTCTCGAACGAGTTCCATCTGCTCTATTCTTGAATATTCCAATATCTTCGTCATCATCATGTTGATTGAAAAATTTCATCGTACTATTGGAAACCTCAGATCTTACTGACCACGTATTACAAAACCTATCTCTTGCCTGGTCCTTTCTTGTTATTCCAATAATACCCCCTGTCGTTCCACACATTCTGTTTATCCACTCAGTAGTTTGGTCTACAGGTACTCCGTTGCATGCTTTTTCCTGCAGCTTGACTACAAAGTGATCTTCAATAAACTCTTTAAACACTTCAGGTACCTAATTTTTCTTTTTTCTTTACAAATATGTTTAAAGAGTTAACAATAATTAGCAAAAACCATTCCATTGTTCAAAAAGTACTTTTTGAAAATAAAGTTTTATTCTGTTAATTTTCAATGCTAGTTGTCATGTTTATTTTGGCATAATAGTGCACTAAATGACCTTTTGACCTACATAAGTGAACACTATGATGAAATTTTAATTAGATCCAAGCAGGTTCATTTTCAGAAAATATTACTGCCTTAAAACTTTTCAATTTTGGTTATAAATCACAATGAGATGTATTTCATCTCCTAAATAACTGAAAACTGTACCCATTGACCTTTGACCTAATTAAAAGGATGTCAAGCACCTGAGAAGGTGACATCCCCTCTAGATTTTAAGCAGAGGGTATGTAGATACCAAAACACATAAAAAGAAGCCATGCCTAAAAAATTCCAACCAACTTTTTTTCTAGGCACATTTCTAAGATTTTTAGGGTAACTATTAAGATTAAAACAATTCTTTAATGTTTCAATTTAAAGAATATGATTTATTCTAAAATATCAAGTTTTGATGAATACGTGCCCAGCTCTATAGTATGTGTTTATGTCACTATGTTTACGTTCAATAAATTACTTGTGCCGAATAGTGATACACGTTATATTTGTTGGGACTGCTAAACTATCAAATATCTACCGTACTTCAGCGTATCGTTTACTGTAAAGTAAAGTGTACATCGAGAAGAACAGTATATAGACAGATTAATTCCTCTTAAACCGTGTAAATAGATCATATAGCGGCTTATTCCTTGATTACATGTGTATTTTTTATTTGCTTGTTGTGCGCATATTGCCGCTTTTCACAACTCTCATCACAGGCAAGGAGTATATTCGGTAAAAATTGGATGTCTTACTTAAATGTATATTATTATAAGACAACGTAATAAGAAGACACAAAATAACACACGCGGCAAATTACATTCCGGTTGTTATTTACATTGTGATACTATAATTATTAACTTGTGTGTGTGAGGTGTTGAATTCGGCCTTTTAACATATAAGCTCGCTCAGAAATATTGTTCTGCGTTTGTTTCAATGTAATATTGATTGGGTAAATAAATCGGATGAGTGTTTATATATCCATGTATAAGTAACTTATCGTCAAAGTTTCAGTAATCTGTTATTGAGATATGGCTCCAGATTTACTATTGTCATGTTTACTCGGGAGTGCTTTCTTTGCTGTACGGGTACACATAAAACAAAACAACGCATCTAAGTGACATTTGGTAGTCTGTATTTCATACATTTATCTTATCATTATACACGCTTAAGCATAGTATGCAGAATACTCGTATTATAATTACGCTTAAAGGAAAAAGCATGCTTACTTTTTAAGTGCCATGGAGTGGGTGCAGACTGCGAACATTGTACACGACACTTTTTTTCAAAGCTGTGAGAGTCTACTCGTGGCTTAGTTTGCTTGCGATGTGTTTGTTTGCATGCCATTGCGTTAGGAGTTCTGAGGCTTTAATCTGATTTTGATTGGACATTAATGGACTTTACAGTTTTGTGGAACATTTTGAACTTGTTGTTCTGTAACACAAAACATTTGTTTTAATGGATTGGACATTCGTATGGCCAGTTATTGCCATTATTTCCGATTGAGGGTCGTCTTGGCCATGCTGTTTTTGTTGTCTTCGGTTAGGGTTTTCGTCTGACGTGTATTTGTCTCACTCAGCTTTACATCGCCCAATATACAGAAACAGTGAAATATTGAGGGGGACATACTTTTTAAGATTTGGTTCAATTAAACGAATCCAGTAAATCTTTAAATTAAAAAAAATAATAAAAAAACGTTTACGCTGAATGGTCCATCTAAACCAATGCTATTAAGTTGTAACTCGTACACCAAAGCGAAGGCTGTAATTGACCTACATTGTATTAAACGGGGAAGTTGACGTGTGGGGACCAAGAACTGAGGATTCCCGCATGCGGTCGATATCCTCATCCCGCGAGTTGTTACCTTTGTCCTATGTACAGATCGTTTAATGACCAAATTGTCAGTGTCATTGTATGCCTAATGCTAAAAGTAAGTACTAAAATCAGATCAAAATATTGCTGTGATAAAAAACATTTGCTAAATTAATAAACCAAAGCAATATTCTGTTTGTCCCAGAGAACTGATTGAACAAAGCAATATTCCGTTTGTACCGAGCAACTGCTCATGTACACATATATTCTTATACTCATATGTTGATTGGTTATGCTTGAATGCTTAATTGCGTATACACTTAACCAAAGAGACGTATACTCGTTTATTTCGAGATTTATTTATGCAGAAGCTCTACATATTTTTGTTGCAATACAATAACATCATAAATCGAATCATTGCTAGTTTGTATCTCTAAGTGAATTCGATTCATTGTCAGAATCGTCTTGATTTGTCAGGGACAGAAGGAATCTGGCCGTTTAGTGATCTAACTGATCAAACTCAAGTTCGTGGAAACGTTTGCTCTCGCCTTCTTTACCTCGAAACCTGCGTAATATATTTATGTAAGGAAGTGTTTTTGTGACAGTGTTTTTGTTTTCCTCTACAGTTATGGCTTTGTAGCCTTGTTCTCAATCAATAATTATAAATTGATTGGTTCTGCAATATGTTTTAGTAAGTGTAACATGATTTTTGTCCAATTCTTCATCTGCGATTGTTAATTAAAAATTTGTGAAAGATATTTCTATATAGGGACAGGCCCCGGATTCACTAGGGGAGCACAGAGTGCAAGCGCAACCCCCAGCTGGTCCCACAACTTTTATATAATGAGTTATCTCCCAAAATTACCTACCGTAATGATATACATTATGTTACGTTTAAAACAAATTATGGAAAACGTTTCATTTCATATCGTGCATGAATTGTAAGGAACTGTATTCAAATATATATAAGACAGACGCCTCTGAAAAAGAACAGACACTTTGAAAGTGTCAAAGCAGATACCATCGTTTATTTAATGAATATTTTAAAAATCAACTATGTTATGTGTTCCTATTACTACACACATACAGATTGTATAAGTGCCCATTTGTTAACTTTACCTATATAAAGATATTATGTGCCTATTTATAGAGCACGTTAACTATCGCTATCTATAGATCGGGACATTTTTACTGAACCTCAAGTGTTATTCATGTATAAAAATATTTTGGACAGATTGATAGGCTGCTTATAATTACAACTAAATGTTGTGTTAATTTGTTCTGCAATAAATATTTACAAATATTTAAAAGTATTTAATTTAGTATATTGATTGTATTTACATCAATTACTCTGTGCATTTTTCGACACATAATTTATGTCTGCTTCATTTACTCAAATAGCAACATGTCTCATTACATATCTATATATAGGTAAAGTATAGGTCCCTATATAGAAATGTCTTTCACGCATATAACTATTATATATTTCATCTTTTGAACGGTTTGAAGCAGTTTGGGTCAATTGCAATCTGTCAGTGGGTAAACGTATTGATAACCGTTATTTTTAGTGCAAAATTTGAAGTCATGCTGAAACAACTCGAAAACTCCAAATAAACCGTTTACAAAATAAAACACATTGTAGTTCATTATGTGTTAAAAAAAAGTTTGTTGTATTTGCAGTTTTGATGTTCATATAACTGAGTGCAGTTTAATTGCAGCCTCACGATAGTCACATTTGTGTAGATGCAAATCAATGCAACGGCCTAATTAATATTTATTGTCCAAGATAATGTATTTTCCCGCCATTTTGCAATGCACAGAAAGATCATCGATGCAGCAGCAAAAGCAAATGCTCTTAGGCAATAACAGGCGATAAATAAAAGTAGTATGAATAAACATTTTAATATTGCATAGGTTAAACCACAAGTACTTTAGTTTACCAAAACAAATAGTATTTATAGATGAACATTATGCATTAAGGCTAATGAACATTAGCATTAAAACGCATGAACGGTGCATTTGTTTTAGAGCAAATTCAAGAAGAAAATATACAGTTGTAATGTTACAGAATTCAAATGCAACTTGAAATTAGTAAACATGGAGTTGAAAATAAGCAATATACAATTGCCATTAAGCAATATGCAATTTTTAGTTAGCAACATGCATGTGCTGGCGGATAAACCCTTTCATAAAAACTAACCCACATAATCACACGAACACAAATTAAGAACATTCAGTAATAATAAATGCCTCATATATATTAATGGAACAAAAAAACAACAACAGCATGCTTATCACTTACCCAAAAATACATTTTAAATAAGAATAATTTCTAAACTCTAAATAACATTGTTGGAATACGTTTATTATACAAATTAAAAATAAATGAATTGCAATGACATTATACAATGAGTTAAATCATGACAACTACTTACAACCGTACATACTTTTTATATAATTTTGCGCCCCCCTCGCTTGTATCTATCAAGTTAAGATAGTGACTGACTTACTTCAAAACGTGCACAAATCAAATATGATAAAAGTATGACTTTGATAACATGAATAAGCATTGCTTCAAACAAAGTTTTTAAGATACGTGTTTAATATTAATTATGAGTTTGAACTTGAACATACAATTAAATAATACTTGTAGCAAAATATCAAAGATATGAACGCACACAATTCAATATAGAGTCGGTACTGTCGCTTATTAGAAGATTGTATTACTTCAACAATTCATGCATATCACGAGACACTATGTACAGAAAGTGTTAGAAAATACAAAATTACATTATTTATTTATGCTGCAATTCCTTAACAATATAAAAGACACGCGAAAAAAAATGTCATACCAGTGTACAAGTTAGAAATATGATATAATTTAGGTAAATCTTATTAATGTATATATTTAAATGAATATTTATCTTCGTTTTAACACACACGCAATTAAAAAGAAACATAAGTTCACGCGGTCGAAATATCGCGGGTGTAATATACACCTTTGCATTTAGATATTGGAATATTGATCATACGTATATCACATTGATCAGGTAAAGGTATACACTCGCAGATTTGGGTTTTCGATTGCATTATTACTAACAGCAATTTTATCAAATGCGCTATTGAAACATAGACCCCATGGGTATTCTATTTCATTTCCTAAAGGGAGAGATCTAATGTACTGGCCAAGAGGACTGATTTGATGTATGCAGCAGCCACTTTCAGATGATGACACATACATATTGCCACTAGGATCCACGGCACTCTGACGTGGACGACGTAGATTTTTGTGATTATATTCAAATACCTTTTCTCCATTTAAGTTCAACCCCATTAGTTGTTTGCTAGAACCATTTAAAAGTATTAACACGTTGTTATGCGCATTAAAATTGCAACAATTTAATACATATAGTACACACTCTTTTGTGTCTGAGTTTAAAATGATTTCACGAAGCAACGTTCCGTCATTATTAAGTATGTCTATCTGCCCATTTGCCGATGACAAGCATATGTACTGGTTTAGTGGGGCATTTCTTGTTACATCGAAATACGGAACTCTTGTTTTGAGTTCTGTAACAACGTGAACGTTTCCATAACGTAGTTGTGCACATGCAATTTTGCAAGCACCTGGCAAAGAATCACCATGTCCGTCGGACCTGTCTTAGAAACTGACCAAGGAATAGAGTAACAATTGAATTTTGAAATTACAAAATCACTGTCTTCCCCAATCACTAGTAACGCTTTTGGTGTGTGTAAAGATATTACGATGTACTTATCTATCCATATGCATGAACACGGATCGAGACGTTCAGCCTTCTCAAACATAGGTATACTACTCAAATCTTTAGTAGATTGAAGATGTATAATTCGTTCCGTATATGGATTATAATGACTGTTATCGGTGTCAGAGCCTGTCCCGCTTACATCGCAAGAGAAGTCTTCAATTTTCAAGGAATTCTTCATTTCTATCAGTAAACTATCAAACGAGGTATTCTCAACACATTTAAAGCTAGTTTTGCTTTTATTGTTTTCCAACTCAGCTACAGTTGATTTTAGACGACATACCGTATCATTGGTTATCTGGCGCTGCAGGATATAAACCTGTTCATTCGTTCCAAATGCCTCAACGTGTTCAATGTAAGTTGACTGCAGTTTGATGTCATTCAAAACTGACGTGACATTTCATTGTTTGTTTTCATTTTGTCTGCTATCGTTTTCCTCTTATCAGCAATAGCTGATAACACTTCATTCTCAAGTTGTGCATACATGTCTAACACTTTCTGTTTTATGGTTTGAAGTGATGATAACGCTTGACGTTCTATTTCAGAAACCAATTCTTCGTGTTTGAGTTCATGTTCTAAAAGATTCTCGCCTTGCTGTTGCAAGTCATGCAACACCGTTTTCAAGCCGGTACAATCCACGTTTATGTCATGCATAATATCAGACATTACCTTAACTTCCTCGCACTTTCTGTGATTAGCAGTAACACACTTATTACAGCATGTCTTATCGTGGTCTTTACACAGGTAAACCCGTCGAGTCTAGAATGGATCCGTTTTTTTTGCTATATTGGATGCGGCTAAAGTTGGCCGTACAGAGGCGGCCTCACCGCAAAGTAGTCGTATTTCCAAGATGTCTGTCAAGTCTGNAACATTGTAACGTCACGTCGATACATTAGCCTGTACCTGTTGTATATTATAGTCAACGGTTATATTCAACAGGGAACCAGTTAACGCAAAGTAGTCGTATTTCCAAGATGTCTGTCAAGTCTGTCAAAGAATGCTGAAGGGAACGAATATTTCTCGACGGTCCAGAATGGGCTAAAGATTAAATAAAATTATAAGAGTGAAGAAAATTGTCGTCAATTGAATTGGAACTAAAAACTGTTGCAAAAATTCAGGTAGGCTAAAAATAAAATGTCGTTCAGGGATGGAAACTTACTTTTACCTATTGGTTGCCCGCACGGGCAACCATCTTTAGTATTTTGGTTGCCCAGCTAAAGAGTAACCAGCCCAGAAATANACTTTTTACGATTTGAAAACCTGAAAATTATAAGGCGTCTCAGACGCGAAATGATTTTATTTATAGCCCAAAGTTGTTCTGGGATCCCAGCTAGTATACAAGACTGCAGTATGCGCATGCGCGCTGTGCTCATCCGTTTCCTCAAGTTCTTGTTTACAAACAATTCATCGTCGAGTCTAGAATGGGTTCGTTTTTTTTTTGCTATGTAGGATACGGCTAAAGATGGCCGTAAAGAGGCGGCCTCACCGCAAAGTAGTCGTATTTCCAAGATGTCTGTCAAGTATGTCAAAGAATGCTGAAGGGAACGAATTTTTCTCGACGGTCCAGAATGGGCTAAAGATTAAATAAAATTATAAGATTTAAGCGAATTGTCGTCAATTGAATTGGAACTAAAAACTGTTGCAAAAGTTCAGGTAGGCTAAAAATAAAAATTCTTTTAAAAGCTGATGAATCTTTCTATTTAAATGTTTTTATGTCATTTTAAATACATAATATTGATGAATCAAAGCAGCACAAATTGGTTATAAAATGTAATAAATTAAAGATNTGAATCAAAGCAGCACAAATTGGTTATAAAATGTAATAAATTAAAGCTTAAGGCACAGGGGTGCCTCGTGGTCAAAGTTCTTTGCTGAAGGCCTGTATGTTAAAAGGTAAAGCTATGTTTTGCATGGTCACACGCGTACCCTGTCGGTCAAAAGCTATTCTGTCGGTCAAAAGCTATTTCTGTCGGTCAAAAGCTATTCATAGCTTATGTTATTATGTTTTTGTAAATCATACCGACAATAAATAAATATTGATTTGATTTGACCCCCAGTTTGGTATTGTGACAAAAACAGAGTGACTGAGTCTGCAGTTAATTACTTATAGCCACACAACTTATATGACATATTATTTCGCACATGCGCAATGCACTGGTAGGCAAAAGCATGGGTTATAGTAGCGCAAAA
>VMBQ01006177.1:41902-56620 GCA_007657795.1 Dreissena rostriformis | reverse complement strand
CATTTTAGCCATGTTATCGAAGGCAAATATTTTCGCGCATGCGCGAGAAGTGCACGACAGCATATTCGGCTTAATATCGAGTTGCGGATCCCTGTATTATACATCCCTGGTTTTAAAGTACTGTTTATATCTTTATTCATAGGAATTTAATATCAGGATGTGAAGACTACAGACTTAGGGAATTATGACCATTTATTGTTGACTATATGTTTATCTCCAAGCAGTTTTCAAAGTAGAACTTCTGGCTGGCTATGCTGATTAGGTCAGATCTTCCGACAGAAAACGTTCTCTTTGTATCATGTGAAGAACCTTGTCGATGTTGAGATAATTTTTCAATTATATTCTGTATAGTTGCTATAGATAAAAAATAAATCTTCTTGTTTGTAAAATTTACTTTTTTTGAGTAAAAAGAGTGCATTGTTTTGATTTAAATAAACATACAGCCAAGCTGCCTTTTTAAATTACATACTTCTCATAGAATTTGAATTAACATTTCAAAAGTATCGATTTTACAACTGTACAAATGTTATTGATGACTGATATCGATAAAGTTGCATTAGATTCTGCTACATTTATCAAGGCCATGAGCGATCCAACCATATTCAACAATACTCCATTTTTGCAAATGTTAATTTTAACTTCCCACTATATATTCCCCCTTGAATGGCACCTACAGATATGTTCATGTGTATTTTTGTGTTAGAATACAAGTCATCGGGGGCAATCCAGACTCCCAGATTCCTGAAGGTTCTTACCAAGGGAATGTCTCTGCAGGGCTTGAGAGGTGAGATGGCTTTCGTATCGGATTATATTAGGACCTGGGAGGTGGGTAAATCACGTTACTGTTTTTTGCGCACAAAAAAAAACGTTTTCTGTTTAAAGCGTGAGGAAAAGTAGATATAGGTGTAGCTGTCCTATGATCTACCTTGTGTTACTCGATAACAGTTTACAACAGAAAACTGTCAAATGGTGGAGGAAAAAAATTTCTCGGATGTAAACAGTTTGTTAATCAGTGTATGTTAACAATAGAAAACAAGGGCAAAAGTCATAAATTATGTGGACTACTTCTGCCTGGGTTACTGGGTATATTGAAGGGCAGAACTAGGAAAGGAGGTAGAAAATAGTATTATTTGGTTTTTATGATTGCTTTTTTCATGTCTCTTTGAATGAAGCTGTTTGAGTTAGTACAGTCCAATGACTTAAACGTTGGTGTTTTCAGTGTTTTAGTTGTGGTGAATGAATGGTAAAAATCATGATATTTGTTAATTTGTCAAATATCTGCAAAACTTTTGCAATGTTTTTGTGCAAGGATTTATTATACTTTCCTTGGTAATGGGCTATGGTTTCACCATGTGAGGACATCAGTCATATGTAATTATGCATGCATATGTTTAGTACATTTATAGCATCGATATTAAATAACATTTATGGATGCACATGTTTTAGCTGGACAAAGGCAAGTTATGGCATAGAGCTCTGATCTAAATTCATATCATGCAATCTTAAATAAGGATGTCACTGCAGTATAAATTCTATGCATTTAACCCTTTGAGCGCTGGAACCGAATTTTAAAGGCCTTTGCAAACAGTTTGGATCCAGATGAAACGCCACAGAACGTGGCGTCTCATCAGGATCCAAACTGTTTGCTATTCTGATAGTATTCTTTGAAAAAAAATCGAAGAAAATGCTAATTTTAGAAATTCAGCAGACACCATTTTAGCAGACGACAAATTTCCCAGCATGCAAATGGTTAAAGGAATTACATGTAAACTTAACATATACTTTATTGCTCTATGGAATTCTTGACTGATACAAAAATCTTAAGTGTAACAACATTTTGCTTTTTTTCTTTTACTGAGTTTTTAATCCTTAATCGATCCTTAATCCTTAATCGATATACATTGTCAGAATTTTATTTTATTTGCCACATACATTTATTATTGGGGTATATTGTCTTTTCGTTTAGATAAATTTTTCATTGATTGAACTTGTTTGGTTTTCTGTCAGTAGCATCCTTATTCTTAGGTATCTAAAGTATTCATTTCCATGGATACAAAGTCTGTATTCCTTATTCATTGTATATACCTTATTATACCATATTATATGCAAGTACATGTGCTTTAAAAGATAGCCCACAGCAAAGCACTAGACTAGTTAAATCTCAATGTGGGAAAGTAAAGTTAGTGGCATGTCTAAACAAAAATGAGAATTTAAAAACAACAACAACAACACAAAAACACAAATTGGAGCTGTGCAATTGTCTTTGTCTGTTTTTCCACTAAAGAATAAATATACCCATAATTTTGTGTTTTCAATTCTAACTGTGTGCAGATTTTGCTCAACCTTTTACAGCTTAATGTTTAGCATCAATCAATTTTTGCAGAATTATGGCCCTTTGTCATGTTTTCCACTATTGAATAATTCATAAAATTATGACAGTTTTTATGCCCCCTTCTTCGAAAAAGAGGGGGTATATTGTTTTCGGCCTGTCTGTCTGTCATTCTGTCCCAAAACTTAAACCTTGGTCATACCATTTGCAATATTGAAGATAGCAACTTGATATTTGGCATNAAAAAAACTTTGGGGAGCATCACCCGTCTCCGACGGTTTCTTGTTTTTCTTTAATTTTATTCTTGGTTTATACTGGAGCTGTTTGGTTCCGATGTTTGCATTTATCATTTATAATCATTTAATGACAAACTTCAAAATCTGTGAACAAGTCCCTTAAAAAGTATATTCCTCAAAGAAATCTTTTTTTTACAAAGTTATAAAATAAATGATTATTTTACTTGACCAAAAATCAAACAATCAATACAATAGGATAAGGGATATATTAATTGTAAAACCCAGTAACCAGGAGCAAATTATAAATGTACTGCCATAAAACACTTATGATGAGGGTGACATTTTCATTTAATTCCATACATAGCAAAGTCTTATCAGGAGACCATAAATCTCCAGTATGGTTGATACTGTTTGGTGTGGCCTGTATTAATGTAAAGAGACATAAATAACCAGGCACTTTCAGATATCCCAGTGTTAAGATTGATGTGCCACTGACCTTGAAGTGGAAGGTCCAGCTCTCATCATGTGCACCATGTTTTTATTTAAATTCATGTGCCGGGTAGATTGGCATATAGCAGTCGGATTGTCCTTTTGTCTGTTTAGAATTTGAAAAAGTTACATGTTCTTTTTTTACATGTGTCAGAGTCTTCCTGCATGAGTTACAGATCAAGTTTGAGTTTCATTCAATTGATTTTTGGCAAAGTAATGGCCTTGACCTTAGAAATGGTCTCTACAATAAAAGTTTTCCTGACTTTTTTGCTTCAGCAGATTTTTACCTGCCTTTTGGTGTTAGTCTATCTACATGACTTACAGATCAACTATGAGTTTCGTTCCGGTCCATTTATTTTTGACAAAGTAAAGGTCCTTCGGCTAAGGAATTAAAAAAAAAACTTTTCGGGACAAAAAATCTGAAATCGTTTAGATATTTACCTGATTTTTGGTATGTGAGTCTACCTGCATGAGTTACAGATCAAGTTTGAGTTTTATTCAGGTCTGTTGATTTTTGAAAATATACTTTTCCGGACTTTTTTTACAGAACGCTTTCAGATACTGACCTTAATTTTGGTATGTGTGTCTACCTACATGACCTACAGATCAAGTTTAAGTTTTGTTACGGTCCATTGAAATTTTACAAAATAATGTGGCTTGGACGTAACAATTTTCTCTAAAACAGCTTCTGTGCTGCTTTAAAGTGCAGGGGGGGGGGGNGAGGGGGGGGGGGAGAAATAGCTCTTGTTTAAATGTTTAAATTGTATCAGTCCAAACAATTTGACCACATGCCTGTTTTACTTCTGAGTTCGCCATTTTTAATGACCTAAAGACTTTTCAAGAATTTCAGTTTTGAATTCCAGACGCAATGGGAATTCAAATGTTGTATCAGTTTGACATTTCTACCAGGATGTCACATACAATAGTTCAACACTCCAATCTTTGTTATTATCAAGAATGTATAGATTTGTTTATACTTTCCAGCAGTAAACACATCATGGATCATTGCAAATACAATATAGTGTCTAGTTAAAATGCCTTTTGAAAAAAGAAATTAAATTAAATGCCGTTTTAATTTTCCTTGCATTATTTTACCTGTACAGAGTGCAGAGGGCCTGGTGAGTTCATGTGTTCCCAAGCCGTTAGAGGAGCAGTTCATTCAGACATTTGCAAGTAAGGCTTCATTCAACATTATCACAGTTGGGCTATGGTTCTTTTAAATGTTTTAAACAATACTAGTTATTTCAGATATAGAAGTATTGGTTTTAAAGTACTGTTTATATCTATATTTATAGGGATTTAATATCATTATGCCAATAGTACAGACTAGGGGAACCATAAATATATAGTGTAGACTTTTTTGCCAAGCAGTTTTCCAAGACAGATCTTCCATCTGGCTATGCTAAATAAATCTAATCTTCCATCTGGTTATGATAATTAAGTCAGATCTTCCATCTGGCTATGCTTATTAAATAAAATCTTCCAGCTGACTATGCTTACTAAATAAAATCTTCCATCTGGCCATGCTAAGTAAGTCAGAACTTCCATCTGGCTATGCTAACTAAATCAAATCTTCCATCTGACTATGATAATTATGTCAAATCTTCCATCTGGATATGACTACTAAATCAAATCTTCCATTAGGCCATGATAAAGTCAAATCTGTCATCTGGATATGCTTACTAAATCAAATCTTCCATCTGGCTATGCTTACTTAATCAAATCTGCCAACTGGCTATGCTTTTTCTTATTCAGATCTTCCACCTGGCCATGCTAAGTTATTCATATCTTCCATCTGACTATGCTTACTACTAGTAAGTCAGACCTTCCATCTGGCTATGCTAAATAAATCAGATCTTCCATCTGGCTATGCTTAGTAGGTCAGGTCTTCCGTCTGAATATGCTTACTAAATCAGATCTTCCATCTAGCTATGCTTTCTAAATCAGATCTTCCATCTGACTATGCTTACTAACTCAGATCTTCCATCTGTCTATGCTTACTAATTCATATCTTCCAGCTGACTATTCTTACTATGTCAGATCTTCCATATGGCTATGCCTACTTAGTCATAACTTCCCTCTGACTATGCTTATTAAGTCAGAAACTTAAACTTAAGTAGGAACTTTCATCTTGATATGCTAACTAAGTCAGATCTTCCATTGGGCTATGCTAATTAAGTCAGAACTACCATATGGATGTGCTAACTAAGTGAGATCTTCAATCTGGCTGCTCTCTAGATACGATCTTGAACATGGCATAGCTAACTTAGTCAGACTTTCCATTTGGCTATACATTTTAAGTCAGATCTTCCATCTGTCTATGCTCACAAAGTCAGATCTTCCATCTGTCTATGCTCACAAAGTCGGATCTTCCATCTGTCTATGCTCACAAAGTCAGATCTTCCATCTGTCTATGCTCACAAAGTCAGATCTTCCATCTGTCTATGCTCACAAAGTCAGATTTTCCACCTGTCTATGCTTACAAAGTCAGATCTTCCATCTGTCTTTGCTTACAAAGTCAGATCTTCCATCGGGCTATGCTCACAAAGTCAGATCTTCCATCTGTCTATGCTTACAAAGTCATATATTCCATCTTTGTATGCTCACAAAGTCAGATATTCCATCTGACCATGGTAAATAAGTCAGAACTTCTATTTGGATATACTAACTTTGTATCATGTGAAGCACTCAATCAATCTAAAGTCAATTTTATGATGATATTCTGTATATAGGATATGTATAAAAAATACATCTTGTTTGTAAAATATTCTTTTTGAATAAGTGAGTACATTGTTGTGATTGAAATTAACATACAAACGCTGTTTTTAAATTGTATGTTTCCAGTATAATTTGAATGTTTGCCTACACATTTTCTTATTTGAAATCATTAAATGTTCATAGTGCACATTAAATATTCACAATTCATTGCAAAATGGCATCATTCACATTTCACTAGTACTGATTGTACTACTAGACAATGTCATGGATGACTAATGTTGATAAAATTGCATTAGATACTGCTTCATTCATCTACATCATCATGAGCAATTCTACTATATTGAACAATTCTTCAAAATCAATTTACTCTTTTTGTGCAAAGTTGTTTTATGACTTCCCTCTACATGTATATATTCCCCTTTTAATTGAACATATTTTCATGTGTATTTCTCTGTTAGAATACAAGTCATCGGGGGCAATCCAGACTCCCAGATTCCTGAAGGTCCTTACTAAGGGAATGTCTCTACAGGGCTTGAGAGGTGAGATGGCTTTAATAACAGATAATATTTAGACCTGGAGGGTGTATAAAAAACTCCCATGCTATTTTGCAAATATCACCTGTTCACTTTTTGAAGCGTAAGGAAAAATAGATATAGATGTAGCTGTTCTATGGACTGCTTTGTTTATCAGTTTATGTTAACAAATGGAAAACAAGGGCAATAGCAGTGTCATAAACTATGTGGAATTTAGTTTTTACAATTCTTTAGACGTAATTAACAACGTTTTCAGGGTTTCGGTTGTGGTAAATGAAGGGTTGAATCAAGATATTTGTTAACTTGTCAAATAACTGAAAAACTTGTGTAATATTTTTGCGCAAGGATTTATAATACCTTTTAAATAATTGGCTATGTTTTCACCATGTGAGGACATCAGTCATATCTAATTTTGCATGAATATGTTAAGTTCATAGAAGTAATATTCAATAACATTTATATGTGCACATATTTTAGCTGGAGGAAGGCAAGTTATGGCATGGAGCTCTGATCTGAATTCAGATTATTCAATCTTAAATAAGGATGTCACTGCATTAGAAATAACATGCATTTTTTAAAGAATTTCTTAACACAAAGATATCTTAGCGTATACTTTATTGCTCAATAAAATCCTTGACTGATCTTAAGTGTAACGACATCACGCATATTTTTTTTTAGTGAGTTTTTGATCCTTAATAAGTTAATTGATATGAATTGACAGAATTATATTTTATTTTTCACGCAAATTTATAATCAGGGTATATTGTCTTGTTAAGGTAACTAAATTTGTCATTGATGGAACTTGTTTGGTTTCCTGTCAGCAGCATCCTTATTCCAAAGTATTATTCATTTCCATGGATACAAACTGAAAGTTTGTATACCCTTATTCATTGTATATACCTTATTATACCATATTATTTGCAGGTACATCCGCTGTGAACTTTCTCTCTCTCTCTCTCTGTCTGTAAAAATGAACAGTGTTTAGTGCTTTATTATGCCATATGGTGATGCTTTGCTGTACATTTGTCAAAATGTGTATTTCCTCCCATATTTATCTGTTATGTACCGTACTCAGTTTCTGTTTACATTTAACATATTTGTTGCAAAACTTTGTTCCATATAAAACATAATATTTGATTTGTTTGTACTACAAGTAATTCTGTGCTCACACAAAATCATTAATATGAAGATTATTGAAGAAAAATATATAAGGCCACAAAAATATAATATAAAAGCATGCTGTCTTTGGGTTTTGAAAATGAATATACTGAATAAGTGGTAAAGAATGTATATTTCAAACTTAAAGTAATTGCACTAAATTATGTTTTAGACTATCCTGCTCTTCAAAACAACAAATCCTGGACAGAGAATTCAGAAGTATATTGCAACAGCTGTACACCAAATGGACCCAACACTAATATTCTTGATGGTATGTTTGATAATAGAACTCATGTTCAGTGTTGTGGCGTCTTGATTCATTTGTTGATATGTTATCAGTTATTATACTTTGACATTTGATGTTTAGTATTATATTTGTATTAAAAATGCATGAGAACTTGTTTTGATGTGTTGTAGGTAGAAAAGTGTGGCTCATGTTATTGTCTCAGTAATTTTGTAAATTTTATTTGCCCTTGAACATAGCAGAGATAGTGATGGAAAGAAATTAGTCACATTTGTGATAAAGCTCTTGCATATTTTGTTCATTATCGAGATTGTGTTTCACACTACTATGTAGATGATTGAGATTGTGTTTCACACTACTATGTAGATGATTGAGATTGTGTTTCACACTACTATCTAGATGACTGAGATTGTGTTTCACACTACTATCTAGATGATTGAGATTGTGTTTCCCACTACTATGTAGATGATTTATGCACATGCTGGTTGGCTGCTGAGATCCACCAGGCATGGACGGTCCTCGACCTGAAGCATGAGCATACCCTCACTGGAATAACTATATATGGATGGTTTGTGCCCTGCCTCTCACATGTGTAACCTATCTGAGATGTGTAACCTATGAATATAGCCTCTTGTCTTTTGCATCTGTAATTGTATATGGTTAGTTGAGGGTCCAACTATTGTAACTGACATAGAAATGTATAGCATGTGTAACAGTTTGACGCTCAACCCTCAATAGGTCTCTCTGTCAGTTCACTAACTACTGGTAAACTATCTTACACAAAAAAGTGTGAGCAGGTTATATGGTAACTCTGTGTTAAATGTTTTTTTTTAGAAAAAGAATGCTTGCTTTGTAACAATATAATTTTGTCCATTTCAAAAATTCATAATGTTAAACGAAGTTTATACAAACTGCTTATTTGTTCAGTATTAGCAATTACCCTATTAGCATGATAAAACCAATAACTAACAGCAGGTGAAACATTCAACCCTTGTTACTTGTTATGCATGAGACTAAATGTTACTGACAATAGCAACTGAATCACCAGAGCTTCTTCTGCATAATGTTTTATAGCTTGCCAACAATAACATGTCCTCTATGCATAAATATATTACAAAACTGTTATTTTGTGATTCATCAGTTTTCATACTTGATTCAGGTAATGATTCAGGTTTAACAGATTCAAAAATAGCCTACTTCATATGTTAAATTGTAATTTATCTAATGAGACAAGTGCACAAACGTAACAGAGCAAGAATATAGTACATTGTTCAAGCAAGTACCTTAATTTATCCTTATAGAGTTTACAAGTACTCGGTTTATGTTGGCAAGTTATACTTCTGTGTAACCTCCAGTGTAGATCGTGCTGTGCAGCAAGCAACCACTTCATGAGAATGAGATATGAAAACACTGCATGGTCTGTAGTGGCTTTGCTGTGTTGTTGCTCCAGAAGATTTTTTTATGTCATGTGAATCTTGAACTCTTGTGTGTACCAAGACTAAAACTATGGGAATAGTAGCTTAATTATACACAACCCTAGTACAATAAAGTAACATGTATATTTGATAATTCAATAATATATTACTGTTATTTGAACTTCATTTCATATGTTTAATTTTCAGCTCACCTGAGCACAAAGTGCTCAAGGTGAGCCATTGTGATCACACTTTGTCCGTTGTCTGGTGCGGTGTGCTTTGTGAATTTTTGCTTATTGACACTTAAGATACTGCATTTTTTAGACAATTTGGTCAGAATTTTTATCTTGACAATATCTAGGATTGCTGCAAAACTTGGTCAAGTGTGTCCAAAAACAAGGTAACAAGGTTAGATCTTATAAAAACCTTGTAACCACTCTAGAGGCCATATTTATGACTCAATGTTGATGAAAATTGCTAAGAATGTTTATCTTTAAATATCTAGACTGAGTTTGAACATGGGTTAATGCCCCAAAACTAGGTCTACAGGTCAACCTTTAGAAAAACTGTGTTACCCTTCTAGAGGCTACAATAAGGATTAAACCTTTATGAATCTTGGTCAGAATATTTATCTTCTCAATATCTAGTCCAAGTTTGAATCTTGTTCACAGTTGTCAAAGAAATAGTTCATCCGGTCAAATCTTAGAAAACAGATATTTCCACTAAAAAAGCCTCATTTGTGACTCAATCTTGATGAAACTTGGTCGAATATTTATATTGACTAAAACAAGGAAATGTTTGGATCTGGGTCTATTGGGGTAAAAATCCATGTCACCAGGTCAAGTCTTTGGCCATTGGTGTACATTTAAGTCAGGTTAGCGATTTAGGGCCATAACTGCCCTTTTATTTCATTGTATAGTTGCATACTAAGAACACGTTTAATTTAATGTTTTTCTACATAGTTCCTTCTAAAATATTATTTGAAACTTATCATAAGACTCAAAAGTATCCATACTGTAAATTTAGATTTTCACCTTAAAATTGTATCGGTTCAATCTGAAGTAATGCAATATCTTTCTGCATTTAATTTATAGGCTATTTTTCTTAAAAACACAATTTAAATACATTGCGCTTTGCTACTCTACAAGCTGTATTTTTACTCTTTTACTTGTTATTTATATTTATTATGTGAGTCATATGAAACAGAATTTAACATAATGTAATGGTACATAAGTGTATAATATGTATTAATTGACAAAGATCAAAATATATATAATGCTATTTCTTATGTGTAATAGACATTATCATTATTTTATTGTTTTATTACAAGTGATAACAATCTTATAAATATACATTAAATCCTTAAACATAGAACGTTCATACTGTTTTAATATTTTGTGCATTAAACATGCATTTAATTTTTGTACATGTTCATGACTAAGTGTTAAATTACATAAGTAGAGTGCAATGAATTTGAAATATGAAAAGGTTAACTATATTTCTGTGGAAAGTTTAACTATATTTCTGTGAAAAGTTTAACTACATGTCTGTAAAAACTTTATATTTATGTTTTTTTTTTCTGTACAAAAAATAATTTTATTTCTGTGCAAGTTTAACTATATACAGTGATTTTTTTACCTGCGAGTCCTGCGTCCTGGACTCACAAAAATCTCTGGGGATGCAAAGTTTTGAATTATGTGAGTCCCAAAAATGCATTGAAATTTCTAAAAAATAATATACAGTGGAACCCCTCTGAACCAGACACCCCCAGGACCGAGAGGAAAATCTGGTTTAGAGAGGATTCAGGTCTAGAGAGGAAATATACTATTTTACTTTCAATTCAAAGGTCAATTACATAGCCTAATGGGGGAAAAACACCCTTTCAGCAAATTTGTAATAGTTTATTTACATATAACATTCATTCATGTTGCATCACATAAAAACAACAAATTTAAATAGTTTATTTACATATACAATTCATTCATGTTGCATCACATAACAATACAGAACCAGTCCCATACAAGATTGTTGATCTTTTCAAATTTCATCTCATTGTTAAACCGACTTTTGTTGGGTGAAGAGTAGTTTTCCCAATGAGACATGTACACAGACTTTTTCCGCACAATTTCCCCGATCATCGACTTTCCTTCCCCATATTTCTCTGACAGCATCTTTAGTGTAGGTTAAGGCAACATCTCTGACTCTTTGATCAATGTGATTTTGTCTTCTAGAGACAATTCCACCCGCCTTCGCTTAGAAGGGGGTTCGGACATTTTTAGTCTTAGTTATCTTAACTGCCAATTTGAAAATCTAAATGCAACTTACTGCTTCAAGAACTCTGCAAATCACCATTTTATATGACACTAAATTAGCAATTGTAATAAACAATTCAAAATAAGTTAGCATTAAGCTCATTAAAATTTAGCACGGCTTCCTACATCAAAAGCAAAACACACAAAAGAACCCTATGTTTGTTATCAGTAATTATAATCAGTATTATCACTTCTATTGATCGATATGTACATCACAGGCCTAATCTCTTTAAATTGTTTAGCAATTTTAACAGTTTGAAAATTTTTCGACCACCTTTATTAATTTCACGGGTCTTTAATCCGCTATTCACAAGTTTTTGACACTAGGTCTGAGGTGCAATAAACTTGCCGTGATCGGGTTAGAGAGGTACAATTACGTATGGAATGACCCAATTTTGAACAAAACAATGACCGGTATTCGGAATTGAGGGGATTCCGGTCGTGAGGAGATATTTTACGCATGGTTTTATAGGTAAAAAAAATGGGACCGGACAATTTTTCTGGTTTAGAGAGGATTCCGGTATAGAGAAGATCCAGTTTAGAGGGTTTCCACTGTAGTTTAATATTTGGACTCATTCTTTCAATTTGGGGACTCAGATTTGAAAGTTGTTGAGTCCCAGGGTTCAAATGAGAAAATTTGTAAAAATATCACTGTATATATCTGAAGAATTTTAACTATTATTTCAGAATGTTCAGTTAATTGGGAGGACATCAAGCCATTGAATGACAAACACTTGTCAAAATTGATATTTCAACTTCAATCTATGTAAATCTTCTACAGGGACAGTCCACAGATGGTGCGTGCGTTCGAGTTGCAGAAAGGACAGACTCTGCAGTAAGTCTGATATCATACCGCTTTGTTACTTTGTCTTCCAAACCTTCCAGTTGACTATAAACTATTCACTTGTTATGCTTTCCAAACTCTCAAATAACATTGATTTACATAGCATGGAAAGCAATGAAGAGCATACTTTCCATTGACCCTTACCCTAATCCAGGGTTTGCCTTAAAGGAAATTGTTAAAAAAATGTGTGCCCTGCTTGAAACTTGCAAAGTTTGTTGTAACTAAAGGTTAATTACAAACACACACAGCAGATATTTTTCTGGAAAGTCAATTTCTATGCTTCTTTTTCCAACTTGTTGAGATTAGAATGCAAAAACATATGTACTGGTATATGAACATTATTATGTCCCCCAGTCTATACTGGGGGACATATTGTTTTTGCCCTGACTGTTTGTTGGTTTGTTTGTTTGTTGGTTTGTTTGCACAAACTTTAACATTACCCATAACTTTTGCAATATTTAAGATAGCAACTTGATATTTGGCATGCATGTGTATCTCATGGAGCTGCACATTTTGAGTGGTGTATGGTCAAGGTCATCCTTCAAGGTCAAAATCGCTCAAAAGGGGACATAGTGTTTCTCAAACACATCACTTGTTTTAAAAAATTGTAACAGATAATTGAATGCGTTGTATACCCCCGAAAATACGGTAGCTCCTTGCATACACATTTGTTAAGGCTAGACACATCCTGAACCTTTCAGTGGTCCTTGGTCCACGGTTGTGCCTTGTACTTGTCTAAGAACTGGGAGTACCTCATTGGCTGATCCAGGTATGTAACCTCAGATACTACTTGTCTAAGAACTGGGAGTACCTCATTGGCTGATCCAGGTATGTAACCTCAGATACTACTTGTCTAAGAACTGGGAGTACCTCATTGGCTGATCCAGGTATGTAACCTCAGATACTACTTGTCTAAGAACTGGGAGTACCTCATTGGCTGATCCAGGTATGTAACCTCAGATACTACTTGTCTAAGAACTGGGAGTACCTCATTGGCTGATCCAGGTATGTAACCTCAGATACTACTTGTCTAAGAACTGGGAGTACCTCATTGGCTGATCCAGGTATGTAACCTCAGATACTACTTGTCTAAGAACTGGGAGTACCTCATTGGCTGATCCAGGTATGTAACCTCAGATACTACTTGTCTAAGAACTGGGAGTACCTCATTGGCTGATCCAGGTATGTAACCTCAGATACTACTTGTCTAAGAACTGGGAGTACCTCATTGGCTGATCCAGGTATGTAACCTCAGATACTACTTGTCTAAGAACTGGGAGTACCTCATTGGCTGATCCAGGTATGTAACCTCAGATACTACTTGTCTAAGAACTGGGAGTACCTCATTGGCTGATCCAGGTATGTAACCTCAGATACTACTTGTCTCAGAACTGGGAGTACCTCATTGGCTGATCCAGGCATGTAACCGCAGATACTAATATCCTGGTGTTAATGTTAAACCTCATTGCATGTATTGATTCTGAATTTTACAGAATAACAAACACAAAAAGCAACATGCATCTGTCTTTTTTTCATATGTCTGTGTGATACACAAATTAATCAACTTGGTTGCATGTAAGGGTTTTCAGGTTTAAAAACATTCTGCCTCTTATCGATTTTTTTTATCTTACTACTAGAAAACACAAAAGGACACCATGAAAAATTAAACATTTAATATTAATATAGTTCAAGAATTCATAAATACCAGCAGATAATATGTTCATTTCTTTGCATAATGCTCCCTTACTGACCAAAGACATATGATCTACAGGTGTTCCGCAGACGTTCACAGACTTCACTTCAAGGTCGCGCTACTGGCGTCTACTGCTGCTCGACAATTTTGGCGGGAAATGCACCTGCTTCCAAGGGATACAACTCTACGGTGCTGACGAAAGAATTCGCTCCCTTCTGAAGGAAAACGATATGGATAATTATGCAGATGAGATTATTTCTTCGGTACCAGTCATTTGATTATAATATTTTATTTATTTATTAGTTGTCAGTTTAATATTTGGTTAATTGTAATGATTACATCTGTACAAAGAAAGAATTGAGCAATGCTGCTCAGAAACGCACACTTCTGCATCATTATGCCCCCCTTCTGAATCGAGAGGTTTTAGTGTGTTTTGCACCTGGCATTGATCAGATGGTGGGTAAGTCATGACTGTAGACCATTTGTGGCGTGTTCTGAGAAAACTGGGCAAAATGCTTGTGCGTAAAGTGTCATCCCAGATTAGCCTGTGCAGTCCGCACAGGCTAATCTGGGACGACACTTTCTGCCTAAACTAGATTTTCGCTAAGAAGAGACATCATGTTAACGAAAAATTCCATAAAAGCGGAAATTGTCGTCCCTGATTAGCCTGTGCGGACTACACAGGCTAATCTGTGATGACAATTTACGCACAAGCATTTTGCCCAGTTTTCTCAGAACACGACACAT
>VMBQ01006177.1:24383-40380 GCA_007657795.1 Dreissena rostriformis | reverse complement strand
CCCCCCATTTTTTTTTCTAAATACTGTCCAACTATCCCACCCAAGATCCCCCCCACCACCATTTTTTTTTTCATTTTTTTTTTCATTTTTAGCTCGGCTGTTTCGAAGAAAACCCGAGGTATTGTCATAGCCCTCTTGTCTGCCGCGTCGTCGTCGTAGTTGTAGTCGTAGTCGGCGGCGTCCGAAAACTTTAAAATTGGCCATTATTAAACTTTTGCATTATTGAAGATAGCAACTTGATATTTGGCATGCATGTTTATCTCATGGAGCTGCACATTTTGAGTGGTGAAAGGTCAAGGTCATCCTTCAAGGTCAAAGGTAAAAAAAAAATTTTTTTTTTTTTTAATGGTCAAAGGTAAAAAAATAATAAAAAATCCAAGCACCCACAGCCGAGCGTTGGCATTCGCTCGACGGTGCTCTTGTTTTTTGTTATTATAAGAGGTTTATATAGGTGTTTATAGGCCAAAGTTGTTTGTATACATTTAAAGAAATCTTTTTGCATTAATTTTTGTGGAGCCTGTTTGACAAACAGATTGATATAACAGTCGCAATGCTTAAGTGAATGTGCTTACGTGTGTAATGTTTTCAAAGCTTGTCCAGAATGTAAATTTGTCATTTATCATTCAATTTAAAATATAAACAATTAAAAGACGGTGTGTTGCTTGTTACGGCATCTTCCTTCCTCAAAGGTCATGGTTACACTTACAGTTAAAAGGTTGAATTTGAGAAAAAAAGCTTAGGACTTTTGCTTTGTCATTCATCATGCAATGTTAAAATAACTTACCACAAATAACAAATGGCCACCATGTGGTGCAAGCCTGTCACATTTAACACTTGTTACCCTACCTCAAAGTTCAAGGGCACACTAAGAGGTCAAAGGTCAAATTATGTCATAAAAAAAAGAAATGTTAATGGAGAGTTTCATGACATAAAATTCTTAAATTTCCAATTTGACCTTTCCTCATATTGGAGGAAAAAAGCACTGATCATAAAATGCAAAAACATTTTAGTGAAATTCATCCTTACTTGAATGAATTTCGACTTTTGTCAAGAAACATTGTTACATTTATCGTCAAAAACTATTAATTGAAACATGTATATTGTGATAATTAATGTGCAAATTACTTTTTCAGTCAGACGTCTTATAGATAATATTTCTAAATTCATGTATGTTTATGATTTGTGCATGTTTCACCACATCCTTGGTCCTGCATGGCACTATTTCAATATGTTGTTTGTTTCAGTTGGCAATCATATTTTAAAAGTGGAATGTGTGGAATATCCTCGTGTCTACTTGACTACCCCACAACCCATCAATATCAGTAAGACTTGTGCTACATTTCTTGGTTTTTATATTCATTTAAGTTTTCGGGCAACAGGTTGTTGCTTGTGCATTTTTCAGATATTGTTGCTTTTGTTTTTGTTTTTTAATTAAAACATTCCATATATTCTTTCCGTTTAACTTAAGGTTGATTTTCCATGCACCAGAATTTGAAAATCTGAGCCGTAGTCTAATTTACATTCATCGGAATTTCAAAATCGGAACCATGGTCAAATTTCCAACCCCAGAATTTCAAAATCATTGTTTATTGATCAACAACGATGCATTAATCAATAGTTCTTATAAACCAATCATTTTACAGAGCCAAAGAAAGTGTTACATGATAGTGTGTCAAAATCATTGATTATTGCCTTTTATTGGTTGATCAACAGCGATAAATTGATCATTAAGTTATTATTACCCAATCATTTTACAGAGCCTAAGACCGTTTTACGTGATAGTGTGGCGCTTGCCTTTGATGACATGGAAGCCATGCTGAAGGACTTGTCTGCCTCGCTAGGCCCTGCCAACAAGTGATCCAGTCTTCAACCTTACTTACTAACTAAAAGTTCTCTTGCTCTGATATTTGTTAATCTTGTTAAAGTCAAGAAGTGATACAGTCTTTACACCTTCTGGTCACTAATAAGCTCAAGACTTTGATCTTGCCTCGATTTGTATACCAGTAGACATTATTGAGTCTTTTCTATGGATAACACTTATTTTGATTGATTCATATTCCAGATTTAAAGCTCCTGGTGTTTCACAAAGGAGTATTTGCCGGTGGTATTTACTAGTATTTGTTTATGCTGTTTAAGTCACATACAATTTTTGTTTTAAGCCTGCAGTATTTTATAATGAAATGTTTGCAACTTTATACATGTACGATAAGCTTAAGCGTATCCTGTTAAAATACTCTTATGAATATTTGGGAAATGTTGGTAAAGCCAAATAGTGATCAAGTCTATACCCAACTCATTATTAGCTGCAAGCTTTCAATCTGATGTTTTGTGAATTTTTAGTGAAGTCAAGAAGTCTTTAACTTATCTCAAAAGCTCAAAACCATGGATCTTGCCCCGATTTCTCAAAATGTAAATTTGTTAAGAATAAACACCTTTCGTAAATTTGATTCTATTTAAAATGTTGAAGGGTTAAATCTTGTAATATTTTCAAGGAAATATTTGCAGACTTTATGAACAAAAATAAACTTAACATTATCCTGTTAAAACAGACTTGAGAATGTTTAAGAAACTGTGGCCTGATGAATTCTTATTTTGATAAAGCCCAAAACTCACCCAGTCTTCAACTTCACTCACTAGCCCATTGCTTTTGATCTGATGTTTGTGGAGAGAATTGCACATACCGGTAATCTATGAGTGAGATGCCAACCAATAGAATACCACGCTCATGTTATATTCCATTTTTTATATAGCTTCTCGCGATGATAAATACAACATAGAAAATCACCAACGCATCAAATGATGTATAAATTCGGTACATACATTGTAAACATAACATTATATTAAAATACACTTATATTTACATGCAGTGATGGTGTCTTTTTAATAAGGACTTAATGGCGTCTCCAAATGTCTGTTTTTTTTCCATCTGTTTAATACAGAAATGGATTTTGCACTGTGAGATACGGAGTTTGTTTTGGTCATCAGTTTTTGATACCAATAAAACATCAGTATTTCAGTCTAATTATCTTTAGGCCTGTAATAAAACAAGATATTCAGATCCTGTTTTAATGGAATGTTTGTAAATTGTTGCAATACTTTTAGCTAGTGGGGGTTTTCAGGCTAGTGATTCTACTAGGCTACAGTTTTTGCAATTAGCCTGATATTTTTATGCCCCCTTCTTCGAAGAAGAGGGGGTATATTGTTTTTGGCCTGTCTGTCTGTCATTCTGTCTGTCTGTCCCAAAACTTTAAGGTCAAAATATGGAACTTTAAGGTCAAAATATGGAACTTTAAGTCAAAATATGGAAATTTTATTTCAAAGCGGTGCAGTAGGGGGCATTGTGTTTCTGACAAACACATCTCTTGTTATAAAAGTTATAAAATCTGTAAATGCTGCATTGGCTTACAACAAGCCTAACTTGACAAATGCAAATTAGCCTGAATAAGATTTGCAATCGGAAAGAATGGACTAAAAAAGTGAAGTTAATAACCCAACCTCACATACCGGTACCGTGAACCAGCCGGGGGTTTGGAAGACTTAAGATCTATAGGTTGTGATAAATCTCTTGCCATTTGTGTTCTTTTGTTTTTAGCTCAACTTAGCACAGCTGTTCATGGTGAGCTTTTGTGATCACCTTTTGTCTGTCGTTTGTCATCCGTCATGAGTCGACAACACTTACCTTGTGAATACTCTAGATGCCACATTAATTGCCCAAAATTCATGAAACTAGATCAGAATATTTGTCCCAATGATATCTCGGCCGAGTTCAAAACTGGGTAACATGGGCTAAAAAATAAAGTCTACAGGTCATTTTATAGAAAAAGGCTGTGAACAGTCTAAAAGTCATATTTTTTCCACTCTTCGTGAAACTTGCCCAGAACATTTGTTATAATAGTCTTGGCTGGGTTTGAAAATTGTTCTAGTCTGTTGACAAACATGACCACCAGGGGGTAGACAGAATTTCTTTATAAATTATGGCTAAAGTGAATCCCTGAGAACACTCTACTCTTCAAGACACATTTTTTGTCCAATCTTAATGAAATTAACCCTGAACCATTGTTCTAATGATATCTTAGTTGACTTTTTCGATATTTGGCTAATAGCTGCTATTCTATAATGAAACCTTGATTTGAATAACTTAGGTTCTCAGGTGAGCCAGCTAGGGCCTTTGGCCCTCTTGTTTGTGCATTTCACAACAGTTATCATATGCTATGTTTGCCTTGATCACTGTCATGTTTTCAAGAATGTTTCTTTGTTGTGTTTGCAATTAACATTGTTTCTTCTTCATTTGTTTGTAAACTGGGGCATTTCTAGGCTTTTTTTTAAACACAATTACAATAATGACCCCTAGATTTTAATGTTAAAGATTGAAACTGCCTTAACATGTTTCAAATGTTGCTTTGCTATTGTAGGTATTGTAAAAAAAATCAAAATAACATGTTTTCATGTAAACAATTGAAGTCCTCCTGAGCTCATTTTTGCTCGTAGTGAGCTTTTGTGATCACATTTTGTCTGTCATTCTTTGTCAGTCGTCAACATTTACCTTGTTAATCCTCTAGAGGGCACATATATTGCCCAATCTTTATGAAACTTGGTCAAATTTTGTTGAAAGTTCGTTGGAACATTTATTCCAATGATATCTCAGCCCAGTTTGAAACTGCATCAGGTGGAGTAAAAAACAAGCTCACGAAGTTCAATTAAATAAAAATCTTGTGAACACCGAAGGCCACATTTATTGCCCAATCTTCATGAATCTTGGTCAGAACAATTGTTCCCATGATATCTCGTCCGAGAGTAGAACTGGGTCATATGTGGTCAAAAAGAAGGTCACTTGTTCAATTTAAAGCAAAAGCTTGTGAGCACTGTATAGGCCACATGTATTGTCCAATGGTCATGAACATTTGTCAGTAACGTATCCCAAAAAACTAGGTCCCTAGGTCATATTACAAAAAAGCGTGTGAATACTCTAAAAAGTATAATTTATTTGGGCAATCTTCTTGAAAGTTGCTCAGAATATTAACTTGTTCTAATTATTTCTCTGCCAAGTGAGATATGGTTCCGGTTTATACAAAAAAAAAAAAAGGCAGTTTTCCTTTCTAAGCAATTGTTAAACCATTTAATCTCTCTAGAAGTCAAATGTTTACCCAGTCATGAAACTTGCTCAGATCATTAAAAATGTGTGAAATGATATCTGAGATTAGTTTGATTATGAGTGTGGTATGTTGCACTTATATGTCTATCCCAGGTGAGCGCATTAGGGCCTCTGTCCGTCTTCTTTGTATCGTTTTGGAATAAGAATTGGAGTGCAGCTGGACATTTATTTTTAGACTCTGTTCATGTTTTTAGAATAAATTGTGGCAACGTGCATAACCCTTTTATCAGAGTTACTTAGAAACAGTTTAGTTTTGCTCTTTTTACATGCAATTTAAAAAAAAATGTGGTATAAATAAGTGTTTTTTATTGTTTAAAATAAATTGTATTTACATACTGCTTAACATTCGATTTACAATATGTTGTTTATTTTAAGTCTTGAAGTATTTTAAATTGCATGTATTACATTTAATAAATGTTTATTATCAAAAAATGATTTTTTTTTTATACTTAGTATATCATATTTACAAAATTTAAGTTCTCAAGGTGAGCTATTGGGATCACCTTATGTCCGGCGTCCAGACGCAGGTGATCCAGATTTGAACTCAGCCAACAAAATGTCAAGATAAACATTCTTACCAAGTTTTATCAAGATTGAGTCATAAATATAGCCTTTAGAGTGGTCACGAGGTTTGACCTGGTGACCTAGGTTTAGGACACATGTGACCCAGATTCAAAGTTGGTCTTGATTTAGCAAAGAGAAATAATCCAATCAAGTTTCATTAAGTTCAATGTCATGAATGAACCCCCTAGATTGGTATCAAGGTTTTTCTTAGATTTGACATGAAGACCTAGGTTTCGGACGCACGTGACCCAGATTCAAACTTGGCCTAGATATTGTCCAAATAAATATTCTGACCAAGTTTCATAAAGATTTAATTTTAATGTTGCCTATTGAGTGGTGACAAGGTTTTGTAAGATTCGACCCGGTGACCTAGTTTTTTGACGCATGTGACCCAGATTTGAACTGGCCCAGATATTGCCAACATAAACATTCTGACAATGTTTCATAAAGATTGAGTCATGAATGTGACCTCTAGAGTTGTAACGAGATTATTCTAAGAATTGATTTGGTGACCTAGTTTTTGGACCCACCTGACCCATATTCGGATTCGGTCTAGAAAATGTCAGGATAAACATTCTGACCAAGTTTTATCAAGATTGAGTCATTAGTATGGCCTCTAGAGTGAGAGCCATGTTTTTTGTAAGATTTGACCTTGTGACCTAGTTTTTGAACGCACGTGACCTATTCGAACTCGTAGATGAAGTAAAGATAACCAGTCTCACCAAGTTTCATTAAGATTGAGTCATAATTGTGACCTCTACATTGGTAGTAATGTTTTTATAAAGATTTGACCTTGTAAGCTAGTTTTTGGACGCATGTGACACAGATTCAAACCTGGCCTAGATATTTTCCAAGTAAACTTTCTGACCAAGTGTCATCAAAATTTAGTCGAACATGTGTATGTGGCCTCTGAAGGGGTAACCAGGTTTTTCTAAAATTTGAACAGGTGACCTAGTTTTTTGACGCATCTGACCCAGGTCCGAACTCGGCCTAGATATTGTCTAGATACACATTCTGACCAAATTTAATCGACATTGACTCATACATAATCCCACCGAGACCTTTTGCCCATCCTCCACACCAGACATCACAAAAATGAAAAAATAAGTCCCTAATTCCGCGAGTCTAGTTTATTCATTAGGTACGAGAGATGGGACACACTCCTCGTCAAATAATGAAGCCTAAACTTGTATAAGGGCAGAAGACACTTTCAAATACAACACTTACACACAATCGGTAAAGTTTAATATTTACTTTTCTTCTTCTTCCCATTAATTGCAGGGCTCCTCTGGAGCATCAATACAATTTGACTATTCAATGAGGGTTGGGCCTGGGTAGAACCAGTACTTGGTGACTTTGGGGAGATCTAAAGAATGCTCCCACTGTGGGGATCGAACCCATGACCTCCCGATCGCTAGGCGGACACCATATCCATTACACCAAGGCGATCTCTCTGTGCATTTTTAAGAAGAAGATATCTTATAACTTAATATAAATATAATAGGGTTAACCTGACCACACATTTTAAGGCTAAAGCGTTTTAAAGTTGCATGGTATCCAAATGTTTTCGATATCAATTGAGCACATTACGTTTTTTCAAATTGTATAATGCAGTGTAGCCTATTGCCTCGGTGGGGAAGCGTTTTCTGAGTCTCGCGTGAACTGCCGCGACTTCTTCCTTTCCGACAAAATCCCATCATGGGTAAGTTGCTACTCACGTGGTAGAATTTAATTGTATATTTTCTTCATACACAATCACTTATTCACAAAAATAGTTACTCATCTTGCTTTCTTAAACATTCATTGTGATGATTAACACAACATTATATTGAAACATGTTCGTTTAGCTTTAGAAATATGGTTTTTAATAACCTATCCGAACTTCATTTTGCACAAGACAAGTGCCACAATGTTCGGATTATTGAACACTACGATATAAAAAAGACATTTAAGTCATTCTTCACTATGTTTGTTCTTTAAATTCTACCAGTTACGTATATAAAGAAAGTTACTGTACGCATATTGCGAAAAAATACATGCAATTAAGTTTGCAATGAAACTTTTCATAATTTATAAATTGTGTGGCCAAATTAAACATTTCAATTTTCACGTTGAACTGTATTTTGGTGAAATTTAATAAGCATTGTTTATATCAATTAACATTTAGCTATCTGAACACGCAGAATTCATAAATTTGTATTCAAGAATTTCAAATGTTAAAATAATGAAACTAGTTACAAGAATTAAACTTAGTTGTGATAAACATAACTGTCTTCGTCCTACGTCCGGCGACAGTTATGAAACGAAAAGGTCTTTTCAATGGAGCAAGTGCGGGAGTGAATCACACCGGCATGATTTTAAGACTTATCTTACAGTGTAGAGCATTAAACTTGAACTATTTGAGGACAAAAAAGAATTTCCAGTTCATACGAGTAAAAATTTCTAATGAAACATACCAATTAAAGCGTTATTTCCACTTTTTCCAAAACCAAAAAAAGGATCAGAGTTATTTCGCCTAGAATGCCGCCATCTTCAACAAAACGTGGGAATTTCCGGTTTGACCTTATTTGCATAAGTTTTTGGCAGCCAATCAGAAAATAGGCCAGAAACCCATATATGGAAATCGTAGTATTTTTCAATGAAGCCAACATGGCGGCCTACGTAAATGCGTAGTAGGATTACCTTATATGGCATAGCTCCTCCTACATTTCTTTTTCAAATCTCGCGAGATCACGCGGTAACTGTCATGGCCGAAATTTGATAGAGTTTTTATCGGGAAATCTAATTTTCGATAAAAGTATGTTTTATCTCGTTAACTGTTTATTTTTTTCGTCTGGGAATGAATACAAATTGTTTTCTTGGGTGACCCTTACTCTAATTGCCGGAGAAAATGTTATTTTTATAGATTTTGATTTTGCTCCATTGCTTCTATCCTCTCGACTTGTAACTCGAAACGTAGTGTTAACGGAGTACAGAGTTACATTATTGCAACTAGAATTAAACAGTATATCATTTAACCAAAACAGGACTTCTTGATATCCTCTTAATTAGAATCTTGTGCACCGCAACAATGAATTGAAAAGTGAATCAGGCGTCAAAAAGGTGTGAGTGTATTTTAAAGGGAAGCCTATTTTATAGTTTTTTTTAGGCTTAACCTTAAGGATGTTCCATCAGTTTTACATAAATTAGAAGTAATTTTACCTGATGTGTTCACATGAGGGTTTTACAGGCATACGTTATATCTAAACTTTGTAAGTGTTTTTCCAACTTTGCTTTTAAGTCCTGTAAGTTAGCGCATCTGTTTTCAGGTAAGCCACGTGGTATCCGCACAGCTCGCAAGTATGTGACCCACAGACGTGAACAGAGATGGCACGACAAGGGCTACAAGAAGGCCCACTTGTCATCTCGCTGGGTGAAACCCTTCGAGGGGTCATCCCATGCCAAGGGCATTGTTCTTGAGAAAGTGTATGTATATCAATACTTCTTGTCTGTAAAATAAAGATCTTTTAACTCATTATTTATAAAAAATTGAAAGTGAAGTTTTGACATTCTGAATCAGATCTCATTTAATGTAAAACTGGTAACTTGTTTACACAGTTTTTCTATACCTGTTCAAAAACATGTGACATTTAAGCTTGATTTTCGTGCATTCTGTCTTATAACAGTGTTGACACTACTGAAATGTTTAAGAGGGGTGCCTTCCAATTCACCTCTGGGGTATCAGGGGTGGCGAAATCAAATGTCTGAGTTGCCCGAGTCGTACATTTGCTTGTCTGGGCAACTGATTTTTTTCAATTAAGTTGTCCGTGGACAACCAGTCGGGTCGAGGAATACAAAAAAACACATTGTAATTAAGTTTTAAAAAACCCGATGTTGACACGCGGTTACATTGTCAGTGCTATTTGCGAAGCAAATCAAGCTAAAATACGGCACTCTCCTGCGCGGTGATCTCCCTTATTCTATTTGAGACCGGGAGCATCCCCATTTTCAACACTCGGCCCGACTGTAAGACAGTGAACAGACTGGTTTGTTCGTCAATTCTGTATCTAAATATTGAACGTTCGTCTAAAATTTTAAAATGCATTAATACCAAATGTTCGCTAAATTCTAGCTTCAGTTTTTTCTCATGGTTTATTTCATACAAATTCGAGCATAGCCAGATAGTTGCGCTGCATATGGCAATGGCTGTCATTAAAATTCGGAAGTGTTTGTCGGATTACACATTTACTTATGCTCATTTGAGAATAAAACAAAACGTTTACAGTTGTGTGTAATTAATTCAACGACACTTTGTTTAAACGCTTGAAGCGATGAAAAAATGTTTTGACAATACTACGCATGAAATGCACAATTTCCACGATTATTACACCCGGTTGCCATCATCAGTTTTCTAAGTAACTCGCCACGATTTTATCGTGAAGGTGTAAACTTAAGGCTCTGATTAGAATGGTAGATATTACAATAATTGCGTTTATAATTAAATAGACATTAACGGACAAGTGTAGTTCAGCAACGGACAAGTTAAATTTCCTAAATGGTTGTCCGTGGACAAGTATAGTTTTTTTAGATTTCGCCACCCCTGGGTATAAGTAGCATGGCCCTCCAGATGAGGAATTTAATGGAAAAAAAGGCGGAGTGATATAGAATTTGTGTTTTGCGTCACAAAATTTTGAAATTGGCGGTGGATATCAACGAATTGGCTTTTTGCATTTGCAGTGGTGTTGAAGCCAAGCAGCCTAACTCTGCCATTAGGAAGTGTGTTAGGGTACAGCTGATCAAGAACGGCAAGAAAATCACTGCGTTCGTGCCTAACGACGGTTGTCTGAACTTCATTGAAGTGAGTTTCAATGAAATAAAATGTGTTATGAGTTTTTTACTTCCTGTTAAGAAAATGGCTCCTGTTAAGAATATGGTAATATACCCATTTCTAGTCTCTGGTTCATGCACTGATTTTTATTTGTGATTTTTCTGCATTTTCAGGAAAACGACGAGGTTTTGGTGGCAGGGTTTGGTAGAAAGGGGCACGCCGTCGGTGATATTCCCGGTGTCCGTTTCAAGATCATCAAGGTTGCCAACGTGTCACTGTGGGCCCTGTTCAGAGGCAAGAAAGAACGACCAAGGTCTTAAGCTGTATGCCATTATAAAGAAATAAACCAGCTAGACAATTGTTTTGTTTGTTGTTCGGTTGCCGCTTTACTGATTTCGTCCGAAGATTAAAGCCCTGGTGTTCCTTAATAGAAAAATGTAGGGGTTTAATGAATTTGAAATGACTTGTCTTTTAACTGTTTAACATTTAATTATGTTAATGTGTGTGGCGGCGATGATTGATCATTCATCATTCCAAGTCTGCTACTGATGTGAATTTTGTTTGTTTTCTACCGTTTTTTTTTTTTTTTTACAGTTTAAAATGTTGAACTTAAAAAAAACTATTGCTGCCTAACATAGTTCACTAAGTTGTGGGAGTCAGAAAAGTATCAAATAGTTTGTTACTTTGTCCATATTTTGATCAGCCTGTAACTATTGCGAATTTTTATCTTTGGTGTTTTTTCGAAGAAAACCCAAGCTATTGTCATAGCCCTCTCGGCTGCCGCGTCGTGGTTGTCCGAAAACTTTAACAGTGGCCATCACTTTTGAAGATAGCAACTTGATATTTAGCATGCATGTGTATCTCATGGAGCTGCACATTTTGAGTGGTCAAGGTTTGTGTTTTTTTTTTGGTTTTTCATGGTTTCTCATCGACCTGCACATTTTGAGTGGTGAAAAGTTCAAGGTCTAAAAAACAAAAATCCAAGCACCCACAGCCAAGCTTTGGCAACCGCTATGCGGTGCTCTTGTTGGATTTCACTATAAATGGTCACAAATTATATAAATATGGCAAGACCCATGACGTTTCACTTTAAAATCAAGATCAATGGAAGCTTCTGTTTGTGGATATTTCAAGTAGGGAAACTGTTGCGATTGAAGTACTTGTCAGGCAAATTACTCGCTGTGCATTATTCGATTTTTAAATAAATTTGCACAAATGATCAAAAAAGGTTATGCACAAGAACCAAGTGGTTAACAGTGATTTTTTTTAGCTCACCAGAGCTCAATGTCTTGACCGAGTTTCATAAAGATTCGACTAAAAATGTGACTTCGGTGTTGACAAGATTTTACTAAAGCCATATAAGGAAAACTGCCCCACCCATGGTGGCCATGTTCTAGAGTGTTCACCGGTTTTACCATAGCCATAGAAGTTCCATTTTTAGTTTGATCTTTATGAAAACTGGTCAGAACATATGTTCTAATGATATCTGTGCAGAGTATGAAAATTGTTATGGTCTTTTGAAAAACATGGTTATGGTCTGTTGAAAAACATGGCCTCCAGTGGGCGAGGCAGTTTTTCTTATATGGCTTTACTTAAACTTCGTAAACACTAGAAGTCAGTCTTTTAGTCAGATCTTAATGCAAGATTACCAGATGTTATCTAAGCAGAATTTGAAACTGGGTCATACGGGATACAAAAAAAACTAGGTTAAATTTAAGGAAAGGCTTGACGTCTAGAAGTCTCATTTCAAGTCAAATCTGAATGAAACTTGGTTAGAACATTTGTTCCAATTATATCTCAGCTGAGATAGAAAATAAAACGTTCATAGAAATTAAATATTTATGTTTCATAAAGTACTTTAATTATTCTGAAATCCACCTTCTTAGAATAGCTTAGATCCTTCGGGTCCCAGGCAAGCGCCTTAGGGCTCATGGCCCTCTTGTATGTCTTATCTGGTATCAATGTAGAGAAGGAAGTGTACTGAGAAGGAAGTGTACTGGCTCTACTCCTAGGTAGCTGCATACAACACTTACGGTGTGTCATAAATACTAAACTTCCTTACTCAAGGAGGCATTTAACAACGTACATGCATAGACCACAGTTAACATGTGTGTATGTTATGTCATGAACACAAGTCAACTGCCTTATATACGGGTGGGATATTTGAAAAAAATAGATGTGTTTGTCAGAAACACAATGCCCCCTAATGCGCCGCTTTGAATATTTTTTTTATCTTTGACCATGTAGGATGACCTTGACCTTTCACCACTCAAAAGGTGCAGCTCTATGAGATACACATGCATGCCAAATATGAAGTTGCTATCTTCAATATTGCAAAAGTTATGACAAAACTTTTAAGATTTCTTAAAGTTTTGGACAGACAGAATGACAGACAGGCCAAAAACAATATACCCCCTTTTTTAAAAGGGGGCATAAAAAACTATAACTTTGTTTATCATCATAACAAATCACAACATAAACATTGGAACGTTTTTACGTTTTTGCTTGTAAAAAATATGTTTATAATTCTTTTGTAACCTTACACAGTGTTCGCGTTAACGTCGTTAATATATCTTTTTATACAATGATTTTGCAATGGAAACTTGCATTGCCCGTTGGGTCTCTGGACAGCAAACCTTTCAGAGAAAATGCGTTAAAAATACCAAAATGATGTAAATGTATACTGAAGACTACGTTGGAAGAAACGAAATTCTTTAAGAACAAATGCAAAGCGTGATGTATAAATGTTAAGTATCAAACTGCTGTCATTTCTTAATCAAGATAAGTTGTACTTCTCCGGCTAGCAGGAGTAATTAAACCGATTGGTTAAAATGACTTTTCAAAATATTCCGATTGCATTAACGTGTGACAAATGACCTACATGGTCGATACATGCTTATAAATGAATGAATGATCGCTATATTAGCAAATACTCATAACAAGTACGTTTTAAAACTACTATTTTGTATTCTTGATCGAACACAATTTATGGTTAAACTGTAACACAGTAAGGTATCAGCAACGTAAACGGTAAAATCATTGCAAATCGAACGTGTAAAACCTTTATTTGAAGATAAATACTAGAAAGTATATTGATGATAATTTTTTGAGAAATGAGGTGTTTGTCCTTTCATAATTATGACTTCTAGAAAGATGTGTTTTTTCAGGTCGTCTGTACTCCGGCTGTTGCATTACTGCGTTTTATTTCCCATCAGGGTTTGCTAGAGATGCATTTGTTTGAAGTTCATGAAGCATTCGTTTCAGTTCCTGAGTTTCGAATGATTGAAGCCTTATGTTCTTAGCTTGCTAAGCACATGCTTTGTTACACTATACACAATCGTTAATTTTCAATTAAAATGCAAATGTTAGCTTATAACAGATATCAGAACAATTGTAGACGTCTTTAAGATATTTCAGAACATGCGTCTTGCGGTCATATCTATATATCTTAATCAGATGACATTTTGGATAAAAAAACGATGTCTTTGAGTGAATAATTGATGACGCCCTAGGGATATGTGCAGAAAAAACATGTCATTAAACTATTATATGTACACAAATAATATCTTCTTTGCAAAAGCAATGACATGGTTTGTTCTAAAAGCGCCAATAACGATTCAGTGAAAACGGCAGCAATAGTTCTGTAAGACAATAATATGATGACCTTGACTTCAGAGTGTGCTTGCGATTTAAACTGTTTCCATATCATTACAAACATATAGGCCATCAGCTCCCTTCATGCATTTCTTATGGCAAGTATTGTAACATTTTGGATCTAGTACAAGCTTGTGTACATTCATTGTCAGTTAAATGCACGTTTTCAATAAAATTGTCGAATATGTTTACCACATTGAGACAATGTGCCGAAGAAACGAGATAGTAACGTCTCCTCAAGATCAAGGTCACGCTTGAAGGTTAAATATAAAATTGTTTTTACGACTTCCTTCTTGAATTTGTTTTTAATTATTTTCGATATCTTGTTTTGTGGTCGGTCATGAGCTATCGCATTGACAAAAACGTTGAGAATTTAAATTGTTAAATTTTATAAATTGCATTTGTTTTGCGTTATCAATATCATCAATGATTTTGAATCTGGTATTACATTGCATGTTTTATTTTATGTTTTGCCTTCTTTAATTAGATACAAATGAGAAAAAAATGTCCTACTCAATTGAAGTAGTCGTTTTATTTAACTTGGTATAACACTTACACGCATAAAACCGAGCAAAGATATTATAAATATTTCAAACGTGTGTTTTATGCTTTATATATATTGGATAAAGAGTAATACTTGTATTACAAAGTTAACAAGGGACACGGTCTACCAATCTGCCGTTTCAATAAAAAGATTAGGGTACAAGGTGGGAACAAAAAAGGTATGCATGCAAACAGTGTATTGTGTAAGATTACAGTTGATGGAGAAGCACACCAGAAAAGAAAGAGTAATAGTTGCCGTAAACGCTGTTGCCTCCAATGTCTTTATTTTCAATCCAAACCTCATCTCCCGAAGCAATCTTGAGCACAAGAGTGATTGCAGTCTGAGCCCACGTGCCATAACCTTGGACCTTTGCCATCAGTCGGCCATTGTGCATCAAGCCTACTCGAATGTCCACTTGCGGTTGCAAAAACGAGGTTGTGAACAAGTAGTATCCGCCAACTGGGGCAATGAAGAGACCGTGGTTTGCGCGGAAGCCACCTCCGTCATTTAGAACAACATTTTCGAAGATGATTTTCTGATTTACTCCGATACTATTTTGATGGATAATTTTAACTGCAGTAAAGGCAACTGGACTTGCGACAATACCTCGGCGTACCGTTCGTGGAACATTGTTGGCAACATCTTTATAAAAAAGAAACGAACATAATTATAATACAATATAAAGAAGTGAAACTCCAGCTGCTGGAGCAGTATTGAAATCTTATTATAAACAATTAGTTGGTCCTTTATTTATGGCAAGTGACCGATTGCCGAAACAGTACAAAACAGCACAATACAGCACAATACAAAACAACATAAACACAAATAAGAATAAAGCTGGGGTCACCGCCTTGGAACGGTCAATGCAACGCATTGGGGGTTTAAACCTGGTTATAGAGCGCTCAACCTCACACTTGGCCCAGCAATATTCATAATACATTTAAGTGTAAATAAAAATTAACGTCATAGCATTGTAACTCAAATTAAACAATAATAAAAGGGAATTAAAACGCATTCAATTTAATTACTATTTAATTACTCAATTGCATTGAAGATACAAGAGTAACAGAGTTACAACTTTTTGACGAACGATCAAATAAAACTATTAACAATTGTCAACTACATTCCTTCTTTATAGAAAAAGATTTGAGAATATAGCGTCACGGAGTTAATATTTTAGATAATCATCGCGCAAATACAGGAAGAAGCAGCAATAATGGTTGTAAAAATTCCATATTACATTGCTTGGTTGTTTATGTGACTGCTAAAAAAAAAA
>VMBQ01006177.1:0-19869 GCA_007657795.1 Dreissena rostriformis | reverse complement strand
TCTTTGAATAAATTTATGACTGTCCCCCCCCCCCCCTGTCCGTCTGAAAACTTTAACATTGGCCATAACTTTTGCAATATAGAAGATAGCAACTTGATGTTTGGCATGCATGTTTATCTCATGGAGCTGCACATGAAAGGTCAAGGTCATCCTTCAAGGTCATAGGTCAAAAAAAATAAATCCAAGGGAAATAATAAGCTTTAAATGGAGATAATTTTCTATACCTGCCAAATGATAAATAGCAATTGTATTTCAAAGCGGCGCAGTAGGGGGCATTGTGTTTCTGACGAACATATCTCCTGTTTATTTCTTTAACGTGTATTATTTTAACGCGACAAAAATACAAGTATTTATTTCTTTTACTTACCTTTTGCCCAAAACTTCCAAATGCGTTATAGCAGAATTGTGCGCTCTTTTGAAACCTAAATTTTAGACAATTCGGTTAAACGATGGAACCTTAACCTTAGACAATTCAGTTAAATGAACATGTTCAGAAACCACATATACCTAAGTCCAACACAAGTCTTCGATGTCGTAATGATCGATCTATAACAGAAAGTGTATATCATATCAGCAATAGGAACATTTTAGTGTAGTGTCGATGGAGACCTCTTTTTATAACAACGTTGTAAAATCATTGCCCATAGCTTTGACATGGTGACCGTATTATTTTTTTCCGAAATAAATGTATTAAATCTACAACGCATCGAGTTTCAATACAAGTTTTAGATCTTATATGTACAGTTGCATTAAAAACTAGAGCTTTGTCACTGACGTGACGTATACCNCACACCATGACATAAGCTCTTCCGGCCTTCGGCCAGTAGAGCTAAAAACCTAGCTTTTTACCTTGAGCTTAAAAAGCTTAGAGTTTATCAACACTGTACACAGGTTGGGACATGTAGTATTTAGCTAGCACCATGCACATATCACATGAATAAGCTTGGGCCACACCTGGGACCGTATTTACCAATCCATTCTTAGACTTAAGAATAAAAAATATACTAAGAACCAAGAAAAATACGTCCAGCGTTTAAATATATACAGGCTTATACTGGTGATTATTTCATTAAAAAATGTCCTACATGATAAATGCTGTAGATAGAGGTTGTTAATACCAAGTTTGAGTCAAACTTCCAGCAATTAATGAATATTCCAATTTTAAGAATTTTCTTAATTCTTAGACTTAAGTCTAAGAATTGTTTGGTGAATACAGGCCACGATTGTCACTTGTGCAAGTAAATATAATAATACTTCAAGTTCTTTTCTTTTTTTTTAAAGCCATGACTGTTTAATGGGAAGACAAATCAAACAACATACCTTGTGTAAGCCTGTAAGTTATACCGGGAATATTGTACTCTTTTGCCCTATCTTGGGATTTCTCCAATATCCACTGGATATGCAGGGGGTCATCCCCATCTATCGTAACGCCCTCTGTTGAACAAACACATAGTCAAGTGTTACAAGGGAAAAGATCATCACCACAGGATAAGGCAGAACCATAATTCCATTAAACAATAATGTTAGAAAAATGTAGTTGACCTTCATCTTTTCCCTTCAATATGATATGGATAAATTCTATCTGCAGTATGTGATGTTTATACATGTGTGTTTGTGTTTTGTGCCTTTGTTTTAGAAAGACTTTATAAACAAATAATAAATTCTCAAAAGAAGGATGCCCGTACATTTCAGTGCCATTTCACACAATGACTCCACAAACAAACTGTTTACAATAAATCAGATTGACCACATGTGCAGTGGATGTTTTCCTACAGTGATCAATTTACAGTCATATTGAATACATGTATATACATATGCATTTTAGTAACATACATGTAGCTTGTTATTTTTTTTTATATGATGGAAAATAATAATTTTCCACTTTATTAATAATTTAACTGTAAGTTGTAGATTACCTCCAAAGGGATCTTCCTTTGGCCACAGCAATATTCGCACATACTCAATGCAATGTTCAGGTAGGCGGGGTGTGTGTGCAATAGTACACAACGGAAAATTCACCTGAAATCAGACAAAAATATTTACTAGTACTTACTATATTATATTATTATACCAGTATAACCACATTTTCATATTAAAACTGCTAAATAATTCATTTATAATTATTTTGGTGCAATAAACATACAAACTTGATTCTTCTTTGAAAATAACTACAGCTCTACAACTCTTAAATGGATTTCTAAGTTTACAAAGTTCACAAGACAATTCTTCAATCAATCAAGCGAATAGAATTTTCTTTTCAATGACTGCAGCAAAAAAGGTCAACTTTCTGAAAAAAGTTTGTTCTATTTACCATTTAATAAATAAAGAAAGATGAATCTTTTTATTTTCCAAGGTTGGTTTTCCGAAGGAATTGATTATATATCCAACCATGTGCTTTAATTGACAACAGAGAAGTAAAATGGTCAACTTGATCCTTGATTGACAAGTCTCTACGGGTCCATACCTGTGGTGGGTACAGGTCCAGGGTGCACTCCACACACGCCGTCATGCCGGGCAGTATGACCCGGGCGTTACCCTTGAAGCCCTCAGTCCCTCCGTCCACCATCGGCACCATGCTGGACTGGTCTAGTTGCCCATCCTCATACTGCAGCATGCTCACCTGCAACACAGGCGTCATAGTGGTTTAGTGGATATACACTATTGTGGCTATTGAGCACTTTTCGAACATCAGCTCCACATCGCATATAGTAATGATAAAATGGTTTTCTATTTAAATGTGATTTAAAGATTGGACATTTTTTAATCCTTTCTAATGAATTCTATTCATTTAAAGTCTAAAACATTTATTTGTTTTGAAATTGTGACTGATCATTGTTGACTGCTTGTGGAAAGATCAAACTCAACGTGGTGCAATAAGAAGGTCACGGGTTGAGTCCCCAGTCAGGTAGCTTTCTCAAAATCTCTCTTAAAGCACTCATCTTGGGTACTGGTTTTATCAAGGAAACAGGGTTTAGAGTGTCTTGATAAGCTTTAAAGCTTTGGCGCTCAGGGAGTTTTTACAAGATCTTGTCTTAAGTCATCAAGTACTGGTTCTACCCAGAAACCGGACTTGAGAGTGTCTTAATAAACGTTTGCACTCTGGGAGCTTTTTCAAGGGCTTCTCTTAATTAGGACACCATGTACTGGTTCTACGAGAAAACAGACAAGAGTGTCTTAATATGTCTTAAGCTCTTGCACTCTACAAGCGTTTTTAAGATCTTTTAAGCACATGAATGCAAGAAAGAAAATAAGGACATACATATGTCTAAAAATGTAAGAGTGAAACAAAAAAGGTCGTACCAACATGCCATTAATCCATCTTCTTGCCACTATTGAATCCAAACCACACACTATGATGTGAAAGCCTACAATCAAATTGAGTTCAGCATCATACAATTTTGTTTTATTCATTTACTGGTATAAACAAATTTTGAAATATCTTGTTCAATATCAAATTCTTATTATTACAAAAATAGACAACTGAGAGGCCAATCGCTATATGCCTCCCAGCTTCAGTAGATGCTGGGTGCTAAGAAATAACTAAAAGCAACAAAACGTATAGTCATGGATACAACAATTCAACATGTTAATACCAGTTATTAAACAAGTGTTTATTCATAAATATCTTGGCGAATCAATTATTACCATGTGAATAACATTTTTAAGTTTCAACAATGTAAACAGAAAATTACAAATGTGTCCACTTACCTTTATAAAAGGATTCATCATAGTCCTGTATTTTGGCATAATGTCTAAACATCGTTAAAGACATATACTAGTAGTGTACTTGTTTATATTTATATGACTTGACCTGTGAGGAAATTAAATGACTTAGTTATTTCATATAGTAAAATTACCATATGGTAAGCTTTGAATAAATTCATTATACTTCATGTACTGGGATATGTTTAATACAGTTTGACATATGCATCTTAACTATGTGTTATTCTCCCATTTTTAAACACAAGTACTCTTTGTAGACAAATGTGTTACATTTCAAAGTAGAACATGGATTCCCCGACATTTGTTGTCTGAAAACTCCACTCATGTCACATAAGACTGAACCAAAATATGGAGGTACAAAAGTTCAATGGCTTATTATGTTTGTAAAGTTACAGGCGGCCAGCAAAAATACATTTTGAGTGACTTGCAATACAAGTTTTTACTAAAAAATGGGGGACAACTCTGGTTGTGGTGAAAACATCCAAACCAAAATATGGAGGCGCACAATTCTAAGTTTCAGCCCTTTTTCAGACATACTGTTTGAGTTACGGTTCACTCAAGTTCAAAAAGTTTTTTTCTGAAAAAGGGATCATAACTCTAGTTATGTTGAAATTATCTGAGCCAAAATATAAAGTACACAAGTTCACATGCTGGTAAATATGTTTGTAAAGTTTCAAAAGTTTTAAGCTTCTAGCAGCAATACTTTTTGAGTAAAGCGCAGCACAAGTTCTAAAAAGAAATTATTTATATAAAAAGGGGCTATTACTCCAGTTTTGTTGAAAAACCTGTGAACCAAAATCAAAAGGTGCCCAATTTCACATGTTTGTAAAGCTACAGCTCTCTAGCAGCAATCCTTTTTGAGTCGAGCATAACACAAGTTAAACAAGAGATGTGTTTGTAAGAAACACAATGCCCCCTACTGCGCGGCTTTGAAATAAAATTTCTATATCATTTGGCAGGTATAGAAATTATCTCCCATTAAAGCTTATTACTTCCCTTGGATTGTGTTTTTTTACCTTTGACCTTGAAGGATGACCTTGACCTTTCACCACTCAAAATGTGCAGCTCCATGAGATGCACATGCATGCCAAATATGAAGTTGCTATGTTCAATATTGCAAAAGTTATGACCAAACTTTAACCAAGGTTAATGTTTTGGACAGACAGACAGAATGACAAACAGACAGGCCAAAAACAATATACCCCCTCTTATTCGAAGAAGGGGGCATAAAAATGTATTTTTTTTTTAAAGGAGCTTTAACTGGTTATGCTGGAAATATCTTAACCAAAATATGGAGATGGGCCAGTTCACTTGCTGGTAAATTTGTTTGAAAAGTTGCATCCCTCTAGTACCTTTTTTTAGTTAGACACGAAACAATAAAGTGAAATGGGAGGAAGGACTGACACACAAGCGTCTCCCCCTCCTTTTGTGGGGTCATACAAACTGTTTCCAAGGATACGGTTTAACTTTTGTGCCAGGAATTCTAGTGTTCACAAATTCAGCAGCAACCTCTGCTTTAGCACGACCAACATCTTTTGGTCTACAATTGACAAGCATATAAATGATGCTTGTAACCCATTTATGCCTAGCCTCTAGAAAAAAGGCCTTGGCAAACAGCATAGACCCAGATGAGACGCCACATGATGCAGCGTCTCATCAGGGTCTGCGCTGTTTGCTTAAAGAAATTTCTGTAAGAAATATTCTAAATATAGAAATAAATATACTAGACATCCCTAATTTTGGAAATAAATTGATCCAATTTAGGAGGTTGGGAGAGTCCACTAGGCATAAATGGGTTAACCAATAAAGGTCATACACTGTTGTGTAGAATCATAGCATCAGTTCCAAGACTAGCTGCAATTCAAACGTATGTGATATTCATTAAAAAAACTTAAATACAAGAGCACCACATAGCAAGTGCCAACGCTCGGCTGTGGGTGCTTGGTTTTTGTTGTTTTTACCTTGACCTTTTCACCACTCAAAATGTGCAGGTCCATGAGATACACATAAAAAAAAAATGAAAAAAAAGAAGGTTTTTTGACCTTTGACCTTGAAAGATGACCTTGACCTTTCACCACTCAAAATGTGCAGCTCCATGAGATACACATGCATGCCAAATATCAAGCTATCTTCAATATTGCAAAAGTTAAGGCCTACGTCAAAGTTTTGGGACGCCCCGGACGGCGGACGAGCTGGCTATGACAATACCTCAGGTTTTCTTCGAAAACAGCCGAGCTAATAAAAAAAAACATGTTCAAAGTTAAAAGTATTATTGTTACCTACCGAAATAGAAATTGCCTGTTAAGATTTGATACATCTATGGTGTCCATATCTATGATGTCAATGTTTCTGAACCCTAAGAGAGCCTGAAATTGAAAAAAACAAACACATAAAGAGGTACAGAAAAAAACATTGAAATACCAGCATGTCAGCACTGTATGTAGGTGGAATGATGCTGGGAACTCTGGCCATGTCTACTGGCATGACAACCCTGGCATATAATATTGTATTCCTTTGAATAAATGAGAAGTAACTTCAGAGGTGTTGAGCCTTTTATTAGGAGGTTCAATCAGGTCTCTTTAATGGTGGAATATTTTTTTCTTAAAGATGAAACAGTAAAAGTGGGGATACTTAAAGTTCAAGTTGAAACAAATTTAATTGTCTTGTGTAAAGGGATTGACGCCTTTCATTATTTCACTTGAAGTCATAATTTCCCAAATTACTTAGTGTATACACTAATATACATTGTATCTAAACAGTAATTATTTTTCTAAGCATTCAGGTCTTATCTTTTCAGAATACTTTAAGTTTTGTTAAGTACTTTGCATGGCCTTAAGAAGTTTACGTGAATATCTGAAATGCATCATCACAGCACGAGTTAAAATGAATGATGCCCTATTGCCACAACATTCCAGAAAATGTTACCAAGTCTTTGAGAAGTTCGCATCCTAGACCTCCAGCTCCAATTATCAGTAACTTGCATGTTTCTTGTAGAAAACCGAGTGTCTAGAATAGACAATACAATTACCGGTATTTTATTTAATGTTCTGCTTACATGACAATCCTTTCTGTCTCTGTAACAAATGATGTAGTTGTATTTAACATGCTATCATAGCCACATAGCTATATTTGTATAATTTGTAAAATCTGTTTTGAAACACACAAAACTAACAAGTTTGTAAAATTTATATGGTATACAATATTGAAAACTCACACATGTTACTGTGAAAATAACATAACTGATAAAACATACGTACTTCAGCGCTAGGTTCAAAGTCTGGATGAGCAAATGGTCCAGTTCTCTCAAGGAATTTCTGGACATGACACCATCGCCCTGTCCAGTCAGTGGTCATTGTGAACAGAATGTTGTGCTGGTTTGTTGAAATGGTAGTACCACTAAAATTTAAAAGAGCAAGAAATATTCATTGGAGAACAATAAACAAGTACACACAGGGCAAACGTGGAAATCATCATATGCTTACAAATAAAAATCATAATTATAAATGTATGTTTTTCCATTTAAAATGATTTATCATAATATTCATTAAAAGCTACTGTACACTAAATTACTGAATATAAATATACTATTACTATACCAAATTTTTTAAATATTAAAAAAACGTATTAAATGAATGATCATGTTAAATGAATGATCTACTAAGTCGATATGTTTAAATTTTTCAGAATAATGTGCATTAGTATTTGGTACGAAAGCCATTGATGACGAAACTCATATGAAAGTGAAAGCAGAAAACTAATCGCCAATAACTTCACTCATCAACTTACATTACAGATGGTTCAACGTAACATGAAGACGGCTCATAAATGTAGATTCGTAAAAATCTTCTTGTTCACCTCAGTTGACAGATCAATAGTAGTAAGTAGTAAGTAAGTACAATAAACGATAAGGCTACATTCCACTAAATCATTTTGTATCCCCCGTGGTCGAAAGAAGTGCCAATTTCTAAAGTGCCTTTTCTCTTTTGGTTTAAAATCCATTTAGCGATCACATCCGTACTTTTTGTGGTTATTTTATCATAACAGGCGTGTTTGCAACATTGTGATGCATTTCATTTGGGACTAGGTTGAAGGATGAACGATTGGGATGCGTTTACTGAAGATTTGTACTAATCTCACTGCCGAAACCTTCTTCTTCCCATAAAGTGCAGGGCTCCTTTGGAGCATCGACGCACTGTGACTGTACAATGTAGTTGTGAGGTTACAAAAACAAAGTGAAGGATAAAATCAAATATATAAAAACTGTGGTTTAATGCAGAGGACCAGACCTGCCTTGAAGCTGTCCAAAGACTCGGCTGTGCAGACGACTACCGAAAGCTGATTTCAGAGTCGGATGGCTGCTGGGAGGAAGGAGTGCCTGTACAGGTCTGTTCGGCAGAATGGGACGAGTTAGCAAACATTTCTCCCTCTCTGTTTTCCGAGATAACGTGCATTTGGGCGAATTGGAATTTCGTAGAAAATGCATTACATATATTTTTATTCCAATTGTAGAAAAAAGACGCGATGATCTTTACATTTATAATAAACTTTAAAAATCTACATAGTACGTTAACCTGTCATCGCTGGTCAACAATGATTTAACAGTGCGCAAGAAAAAGGTTAAACGTGTGAAATGAAAATGATGGTCACGCATGTCTGAGACGCTACTGGTGTTTCTGTATCGATTGGTGACGAAGCGAGCTGCTCTACGCTGAACCATCTCAACTTTATGTATCATGTCCTTCTGGTAGGGACTCCAAATGGAAGACCAGTATTCAAGATTTGATCGAACCAAGGTGTAATAGGCGTTTGTTTTAGTCAATCTAGTAGCCTTGTGCAGGTTTCTTCGTAAAAATCCGAGCATACTGTTTGCGTTTTTCGTTGTTCTAAGTATGTGTTGCCTCCAGGATAGGTTACCGGTATATTGAATGTCCACGCCTAGGTATTTCGTTGTTTTATCTATAGTAGGAGGTATGCCTTTCAGGTGGTAGATAAAGGTCTTGGGTCTTTTAGATCTGCTGACACTCAAGACACTGCACTTCTGGGGGTGAAATTCCATGCCCCATGTCTTTTCCCCATGTGGCTAAAGAGTTGAGGTCATCTTGCAGTATGACTTGATCTACATCCGATGTGATTTGGCGGAAGAGGATGCAGTCGTCGGCAAAAAGGCGTGTGCTGGATTGGACGCAGTCTATGAGATATTTGAGATATTTGATAAAGATCAAGAAGAGTCGAGGTCCCAGGACTGAGCCTTGTGGTACTCCGCTGATGACTGGTACTGTATCCGACGCCTGACACTCCACCCATACTTGTTGTGTTCTCCCGGTGAGAAAAAACTGGATCCACATCAGTGTATTCCCTTTGCTGCCATTGTGTTCAATCTTCTTCAATAATCGCGTGTTGGGGACCCTGTAGAACGCTTTACTGAAGTCAAGGATCACCATGTCTGTCTGAGTCCTCTTGTCTAGTGACGATGCCAGTTCATGGTACAGTGTAAGTAACAGGCAGCTTCTCCGAGCTCGGAATCCATGTTGACAGTCATGTAGGACTTTGTGGGTGTCGAGATATGATATTTCTTACTAGGACGTGCTCTAGCATCTTAAAGCATAACGCGGTGAGGGATACTGGTCTATAGTTTGCGGCTTCATTGCGAGTACCCTTTTTGTAGATGACCGTTCCATTCGCATGTCGCCAGTCGTCTGGTACAGCTCCATCACGTAGTGAGGTGTTGAAAAACATGGTAAGGATTGGAGCCAGTTCAACTGCACATTCCTACAGGATACGGCCAGATATACAGTCGGGTCCTGAAGCCTTCCTTGGATTGATTTTGCGCAGCAACTTCTCCACACCCTCTTCGGTGACACAGTTCTCCGACATGGATGGGAGAGGTGTACCTGGTGGACTAGGGACATGTTCCTGGTTCTCCTGTGTGAAAACAGATTAGTACTGTCTGTTGAGTATATCAGTCTTGTCCTTGTGTTCGTTAAAAAGTCTGCCCATTTGCTTCAGCGGAGAGACACCGGTGTCATCTTTCCTTAGAGATTTATTATAATTCCAGAAGCGTTTCTGTTTAGTGTAAGTTAACCACAAATGGGCAAGATGGCGGATGTTCAGTTGGCACCATTAAGGACCTTCGGAGATTTCTTATTGGAATCTGCGCGCTTTCAGATTCCGAACATCAAAGATCCGGAAAAATGGGCCAATCGAGTCCTGAACAATCTACTTTACTATCAAACCAACTATTTCCTAACAGCGATAATAGCATTTTTGTTCATAGGGTAAATGTACCTGTTTTCGGATAACCTTTTTCGGAATTAGTATTCAGTGTCAGTATTCGTACCATTAGTTTATTCGTGTTCATTATTTCAGTTGACGGGTTGTTTATGAACCATTCAATCATCTTTTTGTAAATGCTTTTGACGTGCATGCATTGCAGCATCATCATTTGCCAGGGCTTGCATAATAATGTGAAAATACTGAGCTCAGGCCAGGGATTGAACCCACGACCTCCAGAGTGGTAGTCAGACACTCTAACCACGTCGCTTAAGAGCTAGCCCAACAGCAAGGCTGTTGGAAGTGACATTAAATCACTACACTCCTCTCCCTTTTAATTTTTCAATGATGTGAAAATACTGAGCTCAGGCCAGGGATTGAACCCACGACCTCCAGAGTGGTAGTCAGACACTCTAACCACGTTTGCTTAAGAGCTAGCCCCACAGCAAGGCTGTTGGAAGTGACATTATATCACTACACTCCTCTCCCTTTTAATTTTTCAATAATGTGAAAATACTGAGCTCAGGCCGGGGATTGAACCCACGACCTCCAGAGTGGTATTCAGACACTCTTACCACGTCGCTAGAGCTTGCCCAACAGCAAGGCTGTTGGAAGTGACCTTAAATCACTACACTCCTCGCCCTTTTAATGTTTCAAGGCCCAGACACGCCCGCTACAGCATGTCCTGCATCCGCATGGCCCTCCCGGAAACCATTGAACAGCTCAGACCCATTCACCCCGCATTCACAGTTCTTTTTTGCCTCGTCGCCATTAATGTGAAAATACTGAGCTCAGGCCGGGGATTGAATGTCATTCCATATTTAATAAATTATGCCAGTATACAATTATATTTTATATCAAACTGAATGTGCTGCATATTTCATTGCAGAATTATTCACCCAGTCAAGATGGTGTGTGGGTTTGTAGCGATTTCGGTGGCGTTCGGAGGGTTTGTGTACTGCACAAGTTCTCAGTGGAAGGCAAGAAGGTTCAAGCGAGACCATCCAATCATCAGTGTGATTGTTATCCTCCTAGCGGGTTACCTGTTGGTGTATATGGTGGGAGCTGTTATTGTTTTCATGTTTGGGATTGCCTTCCCATTGCTTTGTAAGTTGATTGAAGCAGATTTTTTTTTCTTTAAAGTGTATCAAACTAACATGTGTATTTAAATTGAAGGAATGATGTTATAAAAATATTTGATACATCAGTATGGCAATTTCAAGTTTCCATGATTCTAGCTATCATTGTGAGGTACTTGGCAATATTTTAAGCTGTAAATTGATTTTCCTGGAATGGTGGATCTTGAGTTAGGTACCCCCCTACATTGAGTTAAACACATGTTTAAAATGGCATACATTTACAGCATAGTTAAGAACAAAGTAAGTTATAGCTGTGAGAGTGTAACATGATTATCACTTAGCTCTTGAAAAGTGGTGTCTAAAATAGGCATGATGAATAAAGATGTACTTGAAATAAATTGTAAAATTTGTTGCTCATACTTTAGTGAATATGTTTAAATTTGGATAAGATTGTTTCTCATAAAAGATTCTAAGATAATATTCATTTGATATATTTGTGTCATTCTTTTCAGTGATTTTAATTCATGCGTCTCTGCGCATGAGAAACATAAAGAACAAAGTTACAAACAAACTGGAATACGTGGGACTAAAACGTACACCCATGGGCATCATACTGGAAGGTCTGGGCCAAGAACAAGAGGCTGGCTCGTAGAAATCCTCCAATGACAACAAACCATGATCTTTTATTTATTGGTTGGAAAGAATTATGTACGAATTATGTAAGAATTATTTGTTTTGGTAGTGTTTTTTTTTCAACTATGAGTATTTTATTAATTTACTAATCCAACATTTTTTTTGGAAGGTATTATTGTAATGGAATTCCTTTTTACTAAGTAATATAATATTGTATTTTTTATAACAAACTTTTTGGCTTAAAATGTTTTCGTATTCATATATATGTGGTGGCATGTAGCTATCTTGTTATAGAAAAAACACTTTCGAATTTCTTGCCTTGTAGAGGATATGGTATGTTTACCATTTTGTATATTGTTTTAGAATTTCATGTTTATGGTATAAGTTGTTTTTTTTTCATGAGAACAATTATTAAACAAATATAAATGTAACAATAAGTGATGAATTAAAAAAAAAAAAAAAAAATCTACACACACTAAAGTGATTAAAAGGCTTTTGTCTTGCAGCATGTTGGAACCAGTAAGTCTGTTGTGAGGCACTATAATTATGTACAATTTCTAATGTTTTTTTTTGTACCATTATCCGATGCATTGACAATTTGTGCAATATTAGAAAGACTCCACTTTTAACATTATTTAACTTGTTTATGATGATGATGCATTTGATTTTCAATTTTGTAATGTATTACATAGTAAATAAACTGAATTGTTTCAAGTTTAAACTCAAATTCTTTGAAGATGTAATCTTTGTGTATTTATGGTTACTAACAGTTGTAAATTGTTTGCTGTTTTGTGTTGTATACATGTATAACAGCTGTTCAAGTATTGAATCTGCCAAAGCATTTCAATTTGAAATAACAATTTTGAATTTTTATTTGTTGTATTACTGTGACATTGTTTACATTCATAGAAGCATTATCATAATATTGCCTTCATGCCAATTGTGTTTTGCAGAGTTTGTGTTGTTGATTTTAGGTAGAACTATAGGATATGTAAAAAAAATCATGCTCAATTTATGTGATTGCTTTACATTACATTTTTAGACTAATTTTAAGTGTTTTTTCAATGAATATTTTAAGGTACCGGAACAATAACATTATTACCTATGTTTAACAGCTAAATGCTCAAATAAAACTGAACTTTTCAAAGAAAATTTGTACTCCAGTGGAAAAGGGTATTGTGATAGGGGGAAGTCAGTGCTCCAGATAAAAAGGGTATTTGAGAACTTGTTAGAGTATCATTTAGAAATTGTATGTAGGGGGTACCATTACACTTAAGAAAATTACAAATTGGCCAACATTGAATCTTGCCAAAAGGCATTTGAGGAAAAAAAATCTAACAATATTTGAGTATGGTATATCAAATAATACCATGTAAACGGCCTTATGTGTGGTTTTGTGTATTTAAGACTTGTGAACACAAACTTATGAAGTATCATGTTGTCCTAAATATTAACAAAGTTATTCATTTTATGCAATGAATTTTTGTGAAACTGTCGCTTGTTTTTATGGGAACCAGTGTATAAAAGCCCAGTTTAAATCGTTAATTGTTCTCATGTGACTTCAATGCATTTAAATATTGTTAACAATTTTATGTTCATCAAATATGTATTTTTTGGCAGTTCAAAATGGCCACTTCATCTTCAATATCCAAAGGTTTTCAGATCATCAGTGCACTGACCATTCCATTCCCCATATTTCTATGAAAAAATCTGTATTTTAGTTGGTACTAACACATAACGTTTATGAGAAAATTCTGCAAAGTTGTTAAAATATCTAGTGATACAGTTTAGCTACAGCTTCAGTTGCCATATGTTTGATTCCATTCTTCAATGCATGCTCTCTCAATTGCTGTAGGTGTTAAAATCTTTAAATGTTGTCTTAGATGTTCCCCCCTAAAAACAGAAACATTTGATGTGTTTTCTTGAGATACCAATAAACATTTGTTTTAATATTCAAATGATTTTCTTTTCTTTTCCCTGTATGCTGCTTTGCAGTTACTATATTAATACTAGAAATAGCCTAAGGTGATATTTTTAGCTCACCTGAGAACAACATACACATTGTGATCTTTTGTGATCAAACTTTGTGCGCCATGTGTCGTCAACATTTACCTTGTTATAACTCTAGATGAAACATTTATTATCCAATCTTCATAAAACTTGGTCAGAACACTTGTCTGCATGATATCTTGGCAGAATTCGAAACTGGGTCATACAAGGTCAAAAACAAGGTCACTAGGTATAATGGAAGAAAAAGCTTGTTAATAGTAGAAGGTTGAAGCTTCAATATGTTATGTTTTTCTAGGAAATAAACATTCCAATTTAAAAAATTGTGACATTATAATCAGGGCTGTTCCTTCTTTTACTGCTAACAGTTTGGACCAGCATTGATAAGGGAATTATATTATGTTATTTAATAGCTTTAAGGTACATTCTGGGCGTGAATGTGATGCATAATGAAGGAAAACAATCTGGGCCAAACTAGATTTATGAATGTCAGATTACACATAAAATTTAAATGTTGAAAAAAATGGGGTCCATGGCTGACTCACGATATATTGGGCATCGCGATATATCAAACCGTGATATATTGGAGTTGTGCGTATAACGTTTTGATAATTAAACATACAATCACTACAATTTATTCATGAATATGATATGTTATAGCATATTTGTCAAGACATCTGTTGATAACATGTCTGTTACTTTATTTTAAACTTTTAAATTAACAATTATGTAAATTTTAATCACCAATCACAGGCAAAAGTTACTGATATATGTTAGTTTGTTTTTCTCAAAATATGAGCAATTAAACAATTCAATTGGCATTCAATTTTCTCACTGCATCTTGGTCAACATCCATATTAAACAGCTGTGCCGAATAAATCATAGATAATTGCCAGCTTTCAATCAAAGGAGCTGATAAGCCCCCAATCAACCAATAAGATGTAGAATTTGGACAAGCCCTAAGCAGCGCCTTACGGCCGCCATTTCTTAACAAAAAACAAAGAGTATTACAATATTCAAATAAATCTCTCATCTAAGATCTTGATTTCCATGCAATTTGATTTTGTGAAGTAAAATCAGTTAAATATACTGATAACAAGAGCTATATTTGATGTGAACAGGTCACAGGCTTAAATTCTTTATGGGTAACTTATGTCTACTAATGCTCAATTTTCATATTAAAGAAATTAGAGTTACTGAAAAAGAGCAAAGTGTGTAATTGGAGTCAGAATTTTAACCCTTTGCATGCTGGGATATTTGTCGTCTGCTAAAATGTTGTCTGCTGAATTTCTAAAATTAGCATTTTCTTCGATTTTTTTTCAAAGAATACTATCAGAATAGCAAAGAGTTTGGATCCTGATGAGACGCCACGTTCTGTGGCGTCTCATCTGGATCCAAACTGTTTGCAAAGGCCTTCAAAATCCGGTTCCAGCGCTCAAAGGGTTAATAACATGTCAAATAATGTGTATGTGTAAATATTATCATTGTTCTCGTTCATGTAGTTCACTTGAAGCAACATGATAATTAATTAATTAATTTTACATAAATCCAGCTTTATAATCAGGGCTTTAAATTAAATTAATATTCTAAATGTATGTAATTTCTGTGTGTATTTTCGATAATAATATTAATTTTCTGAAGGTATGTAGTGCGATTAACATCTTCAACTTTCATGGTGGATGTATAAAATACTATCCACAATTAAGCAGGTTTATCTTTTAAAAGTCCGAGTTTTCTAATCTCTAGGTCAGGTGACAAGGTCGGCAAAGCGATTGTTTTTTTGGGAGTGGTTAATTATATACTATTATATGTATATAGTATTACATGTATATATATTATGTCCATAGCAAATGATGGTTTAAACATGAGGTGTAACAATTAATTCACACTTTGAGGTCTTTTTACAAAAATTTATTTCCGCTACAAGTCAGGTTGGCCATCCGGCCTTTTGTCCTTGGGAGGATCACTCATTTTACTAAAATGTTTGGATTTTCCAACCGTCAAGTTCTTTATAAACCACAGCTTTTTCGTTTTCTTTGGATGCTTGTTAGCCGTAGGCACCAGCTCTTTAAACTTGTCCACGTCACATCGAGAAAGCAAATCAGCGGCATGATTGTTTTCCCTCGGCACGTAGGCACACACCAATGTAATTCGGTACCTTTCGCACACGTTCATGAGTTTCATGTAGAGATCTTTGTAAATGTCTAATTTCGAGTTTCGAAGATTGATCGAATAAACGCCATGGTTCACGAAATTCACAGCAGACCGATTATCCGAGTAACATAGCACCTTCTTGTCGACAAACTTGTGCTTCCACGTGTGAAATGCTGTAAAAAGCGCATAAAACTCTAACATATTGGTGCAAGAGGAGTCATGTTTAAAACCTTTCTGATCCTGTTCCCAGTTGTCACAGATCCAGCGAATGTCGTCATCGCCAGAATTGGACAGCAGATAACCACCCATCCCCTGCATTGAGGCATCCACGTAGAGTTCGTAGTCAGGGTTGATCAGTGTGCGTGGAACTAGCTTTTCCAGTACATAACTGTATTTGTTCAAGCAGAGTAGAATGCCTTGCTTGATGGTGTTGTCTACATTTAAGCACCCGATAGCCTAAAAAAATAAATTGTCAGAACATAAATTATTCAATGCATATTTTAATTCAAAGGGTAACACATTTGTTCTACCCTTACAGTAAAAACTCACTTTTGCTTCAACCTTAGACATGAAGCTTATTTAGCTTTTAGTAAAATGTACCAGCTACCAAATTAATCCATGATTATTACGGTAAATAAAAATTGTGAGCAGAAATATTTTGTTGCTATAGTATTACAAAACTTAAAAAGTTTAATTCTTGAAATGTAATGACCACAGTTGAGTGCAGTTAATATTACCTTTAATTTTATAGCTGCCCTTGCACATGTCTTGTAATACGCCATATCCAGGCATTGTGATTCAGATGATACTGTAAACTCCACTGGCCAAAACACCTATAATTGGATATGGTACATTTCAATTACCAGTAAACACTTATATTAAACTATAACTACAATGCTTTATTATGCTGACAGTTGCTTGGCATATTGCTTTCGTTCACGTCTTGTGTTTCTGCAAAAACAAATGGACAATAAGATAATCTGGCTAGTGGTCCAATAGATAATTTATTAATAATGGTTCAAATAATAAAAAGTGGCCATTATTAAGTGCCAAAAACATCTCAACACTGGAAGCAAAGACACGTTTGGCCAGAACACAATCCAAATAAAAGCATTTGAATTATTTATGAGTGTTTTCTGAATCAATTATGAGTGTTTTCAATAGCAATAACAATGAATGTACTTTTTGGGCCTAAGTAAACTCTTTCAGTGCCAGAACCGACTTTTGAAGGCCTTTGCAAACAGTTTGGATCCAGATGAGACGCCACAGAACGTGGCGTCTCATCAGGATCCAAACGGTTTGCTATTCTGATAGTATTCTTTGAAAAAAAATCGAAGAAAATGCTAATTTTAGAAATTCAGCTGACATTTAAGCAGACGACAAATTTCCCAGCATGCAAAGGGTTAAGTTTACTTCTTGTCATACTGACTATGTATTGATAGAACTTAGTATGTTGTTTTGATAAAAGGGGATTTCACTGCTTCTTGAGCGATACACATTTACACATGGATGTACTGATTTGTAGCCTACATACTAAACCAATAGTTCTCTCAAGATAGATTTCTGAGTTTGATTACTTGAGCAAAACAAATGAAAGTCCGCACAGGCTAATCAGGGACAACACTTTCTGCCTTAAAAGGATTTTCGCAACGAAGAGTCTTGCTTTAAACGAAATATATTATAAAAGCGGAAAGTGGCGTCCCTGATTGGTTTGTGCGGACTTCGCAGGCTTATCTGGGACGACACTGTAGGCACATGCATTAAACCCTCTTTTCACACAGCGAGGCTCATAAATGTGTGTTACCTGCATAGTAGATCTCCAGAATACTTCCTCATCCTGTCTCATCTCCAATGTGTTATTTATGCGGAAATTAGACGCTAAATGGAGCTCAGGGGTCTGAAGACCAGCCAAACGCTCGAGTATGCCAGTCAACTTGCTAGGGTTTAACACTTCTGCTACCGAGTTTGTTGTTTGAATAAGACCCATTCTCTGTTGATAAAGGAATAAGATTGACTTCTTTGTGATACAATGAAGAACATTTTCATTAAGGAATATATTGAACCAAAAATGGTCTATAAATGAAGGTATTCACATGTAATAAAAAATGTTCCCTAGAAACAAAATATTAAGAGTATGATCTGTTAGTCCCTTTTGCCATACTGCATTGAATGAAAGGAGTAAAATATTTTCATCAAAGCCATTTCATTTCAATTGTGAAGTACTTGAAATTAGAATATACTACTTACTTGAAGATAATCACACGCTCGGAGATAAGATCGTTGTACGGCTGTGTCTTTGTCAGTGTGTATACCAACAGCTTCTGTACGCAGCGGCCATTGCAGTTTCAGTCGGGATGTGTAAAGGTTGAAGTATTGAGACTTCAATGTCTCCAGTTCAGGGTAAATGTGTGATTCAGAGGGGACGCTAGTGAAAGGACTGTAAAACTCCTTTATGAGCTGCTCGGGATTGGGAAATCTCTTGTGAAGTTNATGAGTATACTTGGTGTGAGTGTATATATAGATAAGCGAAACCCATCACAGGTTCAAATGAGTTAAACAAAAAATTGACAAAGGCAAAACCCTTCACTTATCAGTGATTTGTTTACCTGCGAGTCCTGCGTCCAGGACTCACAAAAATCTAATAGATTTGCAAGTTATCGAGTCCCAGGACTCAGATGAGAAAATTTGTAAAAATATCACTGCTTATACTTTTTTCTTAGATAGTTCTAAACCCATCCATAAACAAAATTTATTTGGCGGGGTATATCAATTCAACGAATTTGCTTGTTTACATTTAGTTTGGAAATTTTCGCACCAGCCAATCGACCTTCGCCAAATGATCACATGGGATAACTTTGTAACCCGATTGGATAGGACCTTGGAAGTCTTTTCGCGGGGAGGGGACAATTTGTCAATTATGTAAGTCATGTTTACCAACCAGGTTACAGAAGCATATCAATGGTTAATATGGTATTATATTGCTGAAAATAAGATGATACATTTAAAAGTTATTCATAAAATGGTTGCTCAACATACAGGTCTTGTTTTTAATACAACAATTTAATTTACTGTTTGAAGCAGCACAATTGTTATGAATAAAATGTACATGAAGTACACCTATATGCATGTGCACTGACTACATGTGTACTGTGTTGTAAAATTCCCATTGAAAAAGGTTTAAGTTTGAATCCCACGTTAGACCTGTAATGAAATAATATTTTCATCATTTTTTTCCCCATAATGTTTTATGTGTGAAAAGATGGAATACCCATTTGCTAAGATGTTTATATATTTAAGGGAAATAGTTTGTTCAAATATGTGTACTTAAAATGACTTTTGACAAGTTCTGATATGGCATTCACTCGTAAAACTCTTATAGTTTAGACTAAGAAAATAGTAGTTTAAATAGTATACCGTTGATATGGCACTTTAAGAAGTGAGGTAACGGCAAATGTTATACATTTTACAGACTACATACATGTATTTGTTTTAATGAAACTTAAAAATATGGTTTTGAAATATAAATTAAATATAAGAATTAAAATAACCTTCAGGTTCCTTTGGCTCAAACCGTTTTTGTAAACTCAGATCCTTGAATGATATCCCCTCATTGATGGAGCAGAAATTTCTAGCTAGAGCCACATGGTGTGTGGTATTATTGTGAACAGCTGTCTGAAGCAGAAGTCTACACGTCTTATGTGCTCTGAAACCGCATACCATTATTTTGTTTATGATTATCGCATATTATTCATAATATGTAACCTCTAAGGTAGTTCGAGAAATGTGCACTGTCAATGACAACAATAACACAAAGGGAGGAAACTGTGTCGAGGGAGGTAATTTTTATCCTCATTGATGTAAGCGGCCGCTGTCAAATTGGAACCACCTCTGGACTCGATTTTTTCGACTTTTCAGGTATATCTTTGGAACAAACGCATCTTTACAACTGTGGTGGTATTTAGAATGTTGTTTTATTGAATATTTATCGAATGGAGACAGTTGT
>VMBQ01006176.1:37785-48535 GCA_007657795.1 Dreissena rostriformis | reverse complement strand
ATGTGCGGCTGACAAAGCTTTGCAGGTGTATTGCTATAAGTAATGTACGGCTGACAAAGCTTTGCAGGTGTATTGCTATAAGTAATGTGCGGCTGACAAAGCTTTGCAGCTGTATTGCTATAAGTAATGTGCGGCTGACAAAGCTTTGCAGGTGTATTGCTATAAGTAATGTACGGCTGACAATGCTTTGCAGGTGTATTGCTATAAGTTATGTACGGCTGACAAGCTTTGCAGGTGTATTGCTATAAGTAATGTTTGTGAAAAGGCTCTATCTAAATGAGCCTCGCTCTGTGAAAAAGGGGTTTAATGCATGTGCGTAAAGTGTCATCCCAGATNACCAAATGAAAATTTGCCGGTCAGGACCGACGGACCGGCAATTTCGCCAAGTCTGCAAATTTAACAAGTACACCTTTTCCATAGTGAAAATTAATCTTTTTATACGATGTTTTGTCAAATGGCAGTCACTTGACTTATGAATGAAATTCCATAGTGAAAATTAATCTATTTATACGATGTTTTGTCAAATGGCAGTCACGTGACTAATGAATGAGATAGTGAACTTTGCAGATGAAACTGATGCATTTTCCCACGGTCTTATTTACAAAGAAAATTGGGAGTAAAGTGTTCAAACGATTTGCATTAAGTATAATACATAAAAACCCATCAATTTCACACCAATCAACCACATCTTACCTTTTTAACACGCTATTTTCCACATAACAAAAAACAATTATAGTAAATTGTGGGTAGTGTACCATGTGCTATTGTACGACGTCAACGGATGTTGCTTATGTCTCTAACAGAGGCAAAACATAAATGGTGTCAAATTAGGGCAGCGTCGTTTCGGGTCACTCGACGATAGTTTATCATTCTTCCCTCCTTTCTTTCATGTTAGTTATTTTTTATAGAAACTTTGGCAGAAAATATAATTCAACTACTTACCGAAATTTGCACTTAAATGGTATGCTCTCTCAGTTTGTTGTAAGTTGCAGTCTCTATGCACGTCAACACAACAATATTTAAGTACTAGTCAAGCGTAATTTGTCAACAAGTTTTGAAAGGCTACCGAAATCAGCGAATGTGTTGTGCTCGTTTCTAAATAGTTTGTGGAATGAAAGATTCGGGTTCGTAGGAAGTTTTAAACGTGGTAAATACGCATTTAATAGAAATGTAAATTGTGTATATAAAGTGATGTTACGAAATATTGGAGTTACTATCAAACATATTAGCTCATGAGAATAACAAACGATGTACAACATTAGAAAATTTACGTTCAAGTGCCCGGATTTTATTAAGACCCGAAATTGGAAAAAAGCGGCAAGTTATGGGTAAACATACACTAAATCCAAATTTGGATAAATGCAAATATAATGCAAACAAGTGTTGTGCACGAGTTTTGAAATTAAAAAACAGCAACAGCCAAATGTATCACTATGTTTTAACATACGTATTTTAGTATTACATTATTCACAAGATTACGAGTATCTTTATCTAAATTAGGAATAAAAAGGGATAAAAAGCTGTAGACAACTCTTCATTTTACTTTCTTTTGTGGGAGTCACAAGAAACTTCCGATATTTGACTTTCTTTCTTTCTCAATCTCCAAGTTGAGTTATCGTTCAAATTCAATGCTCTCACAAACGTGAATGTAATGTTACCGACGTGCAAAAAGTAATTTACTGTAGAACATTCACAAAGCTAACTAATAATTGACTTCAAGAATCCATCTGATAACAGAGTTTTCATTTAATTATACCAGTGCGATTGAAAAAAGTCAAACCATGGCAAATTTTAGGGAGGGAGGGTCGTACGCCGCCCCAATTAAGCCGCCTTTGATCGCCAACCGAAACGTACATGCGACCTGACAGAAAGCGAACCAGACCGCCTAGATTAGAAGCGATCGGACTATGCAACATTTTCGCATCCAGAGAATTACGTATTACAAATTCTGAGCATATTCGTTATTCCGGGTAAAAGACCCAATACAAATCTACATTCTTTTACATCATTAAAAACGAAATCAACACAATTTTCGGTTCAAAACTTTCATTCTTCTTCACCCAAAATTTATTCACACAAACGACAAAGAACGCGAATAAACTAGATTGTCCAATAATCTGAATGATAAATCCCAATGCTTCCTCGGGGAAAACATACACAACTGTCACCAAATCTACAAAGTCCAAACGCTGATCAGTTGTGGTATGGAGGTGTCTATGGCAACACTATTACCATAATTAAATAGTCAGAAAAGAGCACGAAAAGAGACCTTCTAAAAGAGCTACTGCAAATGTCAGCATCATGGATTAAAATCGAGACAATGGATTCGTATCTGTATCTGCCTAGGTACAGTGTATGATCAGGCCGGGTTTAACCACTAAAAAAACTTATGGGGCAGCAGTGCGGCACTATGAGATACGTAAAACATTAAACAATGGCAGCAATATGAAGGGAAAATAAAATGGTGTCCAAGGAAACATTTAAGATGTTTATCCCGCGCATTGTTTGTTCTCTGCTGTGCACATACCTTGAATTTGGCTGTTAATGATGCTGTAATATGTTGCTTTGACGCAACAGCCTTCTTTGCAACGGCTTTATGTATTCTTCTCTGCATCAACTCGTCGTTGGGAAGTTGCAAATCGACATATTTCTAATACCACTGTAAAACCACTGAGTGAAACAAGATGGGAAATTCGAATTCGAATTGATGCTTTGAAACTGCTTCGTTATCAGCTAAGTGATATCTACGATGCTCTGGCATAGATTAGTTTAAACCTATTTATTTTAGCTCGATTGCATCGAAAGCCTGAGGCTTATAGAAACGCTCTCGAGTCCGTTTCCTGTGACTAGAACCAGTACTTTGTGTCTTTGGGGGAGATCGAAGGAACGCTCCCAGTGGGGTTTGAACCCGTGACCTCCCGATCGCTAGGCGGACACCATATCCACTACGCCACGGCGACCTACATAGATTGCGGTTGACACAAATTTAACAAGAGCATCTGGTAAAACATCACGAACATCACAAAATAATTAGATATAAATGGCGCCATTTAGCATCTTGATTAAACAAAGAAGTTTCTCGTAAACCTCAGAAATGACACGGAGTTTGAGAAAACACTGGTAAGTGCAGCTGAAATTGCAGTCAATTTAGAGATACCAGCACTTTTCGAACCAGAAACAACCCGTATTAGAAGAAAGAAGAAACAATTTGCATACGAAGGAGATGACAACGAACCTATTCAGGATGCAAGAGACAAATTTAAAGTAAACTTTTACCTAGCTGTTCANAGCTTACCGGGTTAAAGTGAGGTTAGTTGGAACTAAACTTCAAAGATGGCGTCGTTTTCGTGTTTTTCGTGAAGGAGTAGCGGATATTCACCCGTTATAATTCGGCATTAAATGAATTAATAGACATACAAACGCGTCGAGATAATAACGTAATCGTGATTTATATTATAGTTTAATGTAAACATGCACAAATACTGTTTATTATGAGAGAAAATGATATTCGAACATCCAACGTCTCGAATGTCAGGAAATTAAACAACAATTTTGTCGACGGTTTTGCTTCAATAACTTTTTTTATTCCGACGTCTACGGCATTGAAACAAAAAACCGAGGGGAGCACAAANTTAGCATGCCCCCCCCCCCCCCCCCCCCCTGTGTTTTTGACACAGTAATACAATCGGTTAAAAAAGATTCGCTCTGATGCAACAAATACGTTCGGTGTTTGGTATCCTCTATGATGTTCACAGTTTGCAGAATAAAACTAGCAATGAAGTTATGGGACATTGCTTGAAACTTGAAAAAGCTTTGCAGCACGGAGACTCCAACGATATTGATTCAGTTCATCTCAGCAGTGAACTGAAAGCCATTACAAGACAAGTTGCACGGTGTACATCGCCCCAGGATATAATAAACTTTGTATTGAAAAATAATACAACAGATAGTGTCCCCAACACTGTTATAGCTCTGCAAATCCTCTTAATTGACACTTCCAATTTCTTATGCTAGTTGTGAGCGAAGCTTCTCGAAGCTCAAACTTATAAAACATAATTGCGAACACCCATGCTACCAGAAAGACTACCGTAGTTGGACTAGCTAACCTTTTAATCGAGCATGAAATTGTTAGAGACATTTAACTGATTAAACTCGTTTCTACATTTGCTAAAGCAAAAGCGCGAAAATAATGTTTTGAAATTACATAATATACCATTGTACATGCATAGATTATATTGAATGTAAATACGAATTGAAACACACGGCAGCACAGCATCAATTTGTGAAAGTTAATATTAATTAAATAATAAGTTGCCGTTGGCGCGGGGTTGGGGTGCAGTGCGACAGTGTCCCCTAGGGTGCCAAATACTCTGGCGCCGGCCCTGAGTATATCAGAGACGACGCTATCCTAATCTTACGTTTCTGAGCAAGGTACAGTCGTGGAATGACAGGCAACACTGAAACTTGTTCGAAAAAAAAAAAGTATATATATGCGCACTTCCCCTTAATATATATCCCCCCTATATAAAAACTTACACATATTCACATATTCAGCCTTGGATTCAGAGACGTTCCGAGTCGCATGTAAACTTAGTAAGCTCTCTATCTCTCTATCTCTATATATACTTAACTTACGTATATATAAAGATAGAGAGCTTGTTTTGTATTGAAATATAAATATATATGGCCTTTAGCGTTTCATTTTTTTTCCAAAGGAACTGGTTAACGAATTGTTACGAATTGTAACCATCTCACTACGGTTAATTGAAACGGTCTGTTTCCTGGTGAATGTGTAACCTTTTCGTGCCTGTAGTTTGTTATCATATTATTTGATAAGTTTTTCAAGGCACCGACTGTCACACCGGAGGAGAAGAATATGTTGTTATTTTTGTAATAAATAACTAAAGTAACACCATGGGTATTTTGGAAAAGATTTCCGATATTGAGGCCGAGGTAAGTGAAATTTATTAATATAGGTAACATATAAAATTCCGTGTCGGAAATATCAACGAACAATCGTTTCATACACATGTGAATATATTCGGACGACATTATATTCGGATACTCCAATATGTTGTATATTGATGATTAATTTATTTACTTGTTTGTACAAAAATGGCCATGCATTGTGAGATAATCAATATTCAGCTTAAATAAGATGTTAGCACAAATGATTCTTGGTTAAAGATATTCATATTCAGGGTTCCCTCTGGGCTTTAAAAAGTTATTGCCACTTAGCATGTGTACCCGTGGTATCGGCCACCTTAATCAATACATCTTAATATTTTAAGTGAAAATAATTAAAAACACACCTGTTTTATGTGTCAATCTATAGTTAAACATGTGTTCTAGGGCATAACAACAAAAACTGCATTACAATCGGCAATGTTTTGACAAAATACTGGCTAGACTTAGCTCCCTGTAGGAATGTGTATCATGTACACAGAATCTCATCATATCGGCCCTCCTGATTGGTTGCTAAGGTTTGTTACTATGCACATGTGCTTGTTCTATAAATAGTTTCCTAATGGAAAAACAAACTCTTGCTCATATTGTTAGATGTAAATACAGGCCTTGACACTAACTTTTTTGACAGGGTTCCCAGAGGGAACCCTACTTTCAACTTTTGGTGACCCTCACCCAAACCAGGGTTCCCTATTGTTTCGACGGCTTACTGCTATGATGTTATAGAGATCAGTGCCCCAGATAAGCTGCGTATCGACGTTTTCCACCCTTTTAAAATGTTTGAAAATGCAAAGAAATTCAATATAATGCGTATTGAAAACTCAATCATTTTGACTTTTACGCTTATTCTTAAAATTTGATGCGTACGATACAAGTCTCGATCGAAAATGCTTTGATCAATTTCGGTAATTTCTTATTGGATTGATTTATCGTACGGCGGCGAAGATTTTATTCATTCGAAAGTTAGCAAGCACCTGGATGACAGTGCAGAGGAGCAAAACAGTCAAAGTTATTCAAACGCTAGGCGGACTAAATTTCATAGCAAATTAAGCGTCTGACCAAAATATTTACGAAGTGCATGTATTTGTAAAGCGTCTGTACTTTTAGTTTATATAACGGCGCGTAATAAAAATGTTTAAGCGAGGTCGAAAGACGTCCACGATTGTTGCTCTAAATATATGTCGATCGCAAACTTTTCCAACCAAGTACAAACAACCGAATCATTTGTGTTATCGATTTGTTATAAACTGTGTATGCAGCAGTTGAAAGTGGCTAGTTGACATCTAAAAACATGACGGAAAATCCGTGATTGAAAAAACCTGTAAACAGTGGTAAAAAGTCATATCCCTGGTTAGAAATTGTTGACGTTGATGGGACAGAAAAAAAATTGAAATGTGCATACTGCACCCAGTATGTGCAACAGAAGTAGAGCAGCAATGATTTTGAGGTATAAATATTAATAACTTAGTTCACCCTATTTAAAAACTGAAATCTCCCTATTTTTTCAAAATCAATGGGTGAAAACCCTATTTCCCAAATAATTATCTGGGGCGCTGGAGATATTGCTCTCCTAAGAACTGTAAAACATGTGTTTGACTGTTTCATGTGGCAAAAATACACATTTCATTCATATGTAATTACAGATAGTCAACTATAAGCTTAATTGTCAATGCCATCTAAATAAAAACCTTTTTATTATCTTTACAAAACATTTTATATACCTCACAATCATATTTCCAATTGAAAAAACAATAACTTCTGTTAAAAACAATCCTTTAATAATTGGACCTTTGGAATTGAATGACATCTAGTGATGTCGTCCTGTAAGCTGTTAAATACACCTGTCAATGGTGTCGGTCTGAACATCAAAAGGCTTTAATATGAAAGCCAACTCCGGGCAAATTTTTAGGGACTTTAAATCTGTAAGCGTGTTACACCATTATCACGTGGCCTTTTACAGCAGGCATCATTCAATACTAATGTACCGGAAGAATGCATGTACTGTCGGATAAAGCATTAATGTGCTAGCTTGAAATAGGACACTCCGACAGGATGTTAACAAATAGGAGATATTTAAATGCACTGGATTTATAGGATTTTAAACGGGTGTGAATCAATAAATTACGTTTGCTGGAATTTAAATGCACGGCTGGTGTTCAGGTGTGACAATAAGTCACTGTAAAGCATTTGGTTATTTTTGTTGTGGGGTCGCGAAAACCTTTTTAGTAATCGATAGCGAGTTACTTCCCTTCCCGTAATCATTGCCGTAATCTGAATAGTTTGCGCATGTACCACATAGTAACTGGTCCGATATATTGAAAATACACTACCACACGGTAGTAACACGGCAAGAAATAAAAGATAATTTTGCGGATTCAAATGGTCAATCAATATGAAGTGGTTCTATAAATTTAGGATTCCTGGAGGATCACCCAGCTTGAAAGAACTGGTGACCCTCGCCAAAATCTGGTGTCCTCGGGTTTCCAGGACACCGTAAGTGTCGAGGCCTGAAATATTATTACATTTTTTTCACAAATAAGAGGATTATAAACTATTTTATAAACCTACTAATAAACCATAAACAAACTACACAATTATGTCTTAAAATTTTTTAATATCGAATCATCACCCAGGATTGAAGGTGACCTACTTTTCAATCAAAACCTGAAATCATATAAATGATAGTCTTAATAGTCATTAATATACAGTAAATAAAATAAAAGTTCTAAAAATTGAAAAACATTGACCGTCCTGCACTTTCCCAGTTGAGTGGTTAAAGTCACGATACAATAAGGAGGGCCGATACTATGAGAATAAGGGATACTTTTGGCAAATTCAAAAAGTTGTCGCCAAACTGGGGCCACACTAAGCAAAGTCAGATGATCATGTTATAGTTTTACAAAAAACTTAGCATTTACGTCATGTTCAATAAGATGATTTAATAACAGCACATTTAATAAGTTCATTTAATAACNCCCTATATCAGTGTCAGAGAAGTCACTTCTCCCAAAAATTGGAGTCTAGCTTGACCCCTGAGAAATAAATGTTTAGATATTTGTAAATTTGTTGCTTTTTATATATTATAACTCAGTAATTTGTTTTACATTGAAAACATCATTGACTTTCCTGCGTTATAATTATGACTCGTACAAATTTGATTTTGACTCTTGAAAATATGGTCCCAAGAGTCATTGACTCTTGAGATTTGAGGTCTAAGGAAAGCCCTGAACTACATGTACATAGTGCCCAGAACACAATACAGTTTAATAAGTTTAGTATTTGTGCACACAGTAAATCTCACCTTTGGTTTACATGTGCTTAACAATGTTATATTTGTTCAATACACTACATCATGTAGTGAATGAATTACTTAGTTTTGAGGATATTAGATATGCAGAGTTCACACAACATAGATTTCGTTTTGGAATGAAATTAAAGGAACGAAAATTCTGATTTCCAACTGTCTTTGAAATTGTTTTTAGCTGTTGAACTTAGAGTTGTTTGCATTTTTTAAGGAGTCTCAACATCATCTGATTCCAATGTTCATTTTTGACAAGGCATTATACACTCTGAACATGCCATTTCGACGAGTGAAACCAAGAATATTATGTCATGTTAATATAACCCCAATCAATTTAAAATGCTTAATTATTGCCTTGTATCACAACGATAGTGCTAAAATCAATTGATACTTACCTTTTTGATTGTAATTGTTGTCAACCTAACAGCCTTTAATCTGCTTTGTATACTGTTACAAACCGTTCACACTTAAGCGCAAAGTTGGTATATTTCTATGTTGTCTTACCTATGAAGCAATAAAACTGATAACCAATTAAGATAACTTGTAACAACACCCCAAATAATCACATTTCTCATCATGACATGCCACTTTCAACAGTCAGCACGCTCAACTGATTTCAGCAGTATCGCTAACATGATGAAATATTTTGCGACTGCCGTCAACCGGCTGGTAAACTTATGTCATTTTAAGGAAATATATTGCAGAAATATTGGCGACAATGGTGATAGACAGCAGGAACCCTGATAATTTTGCCAATGTAATTAGTATGCATGGCCCTCGATTGGCCTTTTTTATGCCCCCGGTAGGGTGGCATATAGCGATTGCACTGTCCCTCTGTCCATCCGTCTGTCCGTCTGAAATTCCGTCACACTTTGCGTTTAGGTTTTGAAAAATGTGGAAAAAGGGGGCATATGTCATCCTATGGTGACAAGCCTTGTTGAGGCCAAAATTCGGCCCCATTCCTCTTTAAAACAGTATACTTTTTCCCCTATTTCACCTAAAAATTCCCCCCTCTAAAAACTTTTTTACTTTTATACCTATGTTGCCAGCTGGTAAAGTGCTATTAACCTTTGATGTATATGTAAGTTAATAACATTAAAATATAGCAATTTTAAGTGTTGAATGGTTGGTGAAAAGATCTTCAAAAATTCCCCTTTTCGCCCAAAACGACGCGAAATTGCCCGCTCTAAGGGCCCCGTCCCCAATCCCCCAAAGTGTAGCAAGGGTCCTGGTATGCAACACGGTATTCTCGCCGTACTAAAGGAATAATCACTCGCATCTTAGCACCATATTTATATATTGGATAAATGATTGAAAATACTATCATATTTGACATTACTGCATTTCATCATTACTTTTTTACAACGAAAAACCATAAATTTTAACTAGTCACAACAAAAACAACACCACTTTCCGTCATTCTAATCTATAATCACATTAGGAATATCCACATTAAATAATATAGATAGTACTAAAATTAAATCAAACATGAATAAACAAAGTCTGACATACCATCAAAAGCTACAATCAATTGAGGTTATATCATTAAAATAATTTATATTTAAGACACAAAAATAAATAAATATCATGGTACATGTAATTCTCAAACACTGTTCCAATTTTTTCTTATAAAAAACAACAACAATTAAACTCAACGATTTCAAATATTTTTAGAGTCTGACAGAACAATAATTAAACAATAAGTGGTGTGCAACCCAACGATTTTAACAATTATAATTAAAAAAAAAAATCGAAAAAGTGAGGAAGTTGAATGGGAAATATTTCAAGATAGATTTTTTGTAGATTTCAGCTTCAAATTATATTCGCCATCATTTTTATGCCTCCAGTAGGGTGGCATATAGCAGTTGAACTGTCAGTCCATCCCTCCGTCTGTCTGTCTGTCCGTCAGTTTGTGCGTCTGTCCGAAAACTTTAACGTTGGTCATAACTTTTGCAATATTGAAGATAGCAACTTGATATTTGACATGCATGTGTATCTCATGAAGCTTCACATTTTAAGTGGTGAAAGGTCAAGGTCATTCTTCATGGTCAAAGGTATTTTTTTATCCCCTGCCAAAGGCGGAGGGATATTGTTTTGGCGTTGTCCGTCCGTCCGTCCGTCCGGCTGTCCGTCCGTCTTTCCGTCCGTCCGTCCGTCCGTCCGGCACTTTTGTGTCCGGATCAATATCTTAGAAGTGCTTTGGCGGATTTCATTGAAACTTGGCAGGGGTTTTTTTCCTTCTGAAAGACCCGCTGAATTTCGGCCCTTTCCCCTAGATATTTTTTTCCCCTCTGACAGAAATTTTTCCCCAAAAAATGATTTTCCCCTAAAAAATTTTTTTTTTTTTTTTTTTTTTTTTTTTAACCTTTAAATACATAAGTTAACCTGATCCAGTGTAGAAAATACAAAATATTGCATAATTAAATTATCTGTTGCCTTGAATTTGTTTTAAAAACAGTAAAATATGTTAAAGTGATTATTTAA
>VMBQ01006176.1:0-30491 GCA_007657795.1 Dreissena rostriformis | reverse complement strand
CTGTGCTACGAAGATTTGTGTAAAAAATAAATACACCCACGCCAATTTTCGCGCGCTTTTTATGGTTCAGAACAAAGAAAATGAAAATATCATGGGCATATATACATGTATTTATTTGTGGCTACAATTTGTAACAGAACATGAACTCTACACAACGCGCGCACTAGGCGTCAGGTGATTTACGAATGTTGGAATACACCTGTTCTGATTGGGCGCTTATTTCATCAAATCTTTAAATAGAAACATATGCCGAAATTCATTTGATAGTTTAGAGATATGGCGAACGTTTGTGATTTTTGCATTTCTATCACACTTTTATCGTCAACATTGACCAGAATTTGCATGAAATCGGAAATCTCGGGATTATCGGGTAATGGACAGAGACGGGAATTTTTGCATGTATGCGGTAATCGATTGTGATTGTTCGTAATCGTTGTTAATTTTTTAGACACCAAATGACACCTATAACATTCAAACGCACGGTAGATTCTTTCTGCAAATTGGTACCGACCTACGTTTATGTTCAATTATTTTATTTCTAGCGAACACGATGAACACCGCGGTAGATATTATGGGTCCGCGGTGATTCGCGGTGTCCACCTTATGGAAAACGGCCCCCGCGAATATTTGATCTGAACACCCATCGCGGGGGTCGTTTGGTAAGCGAACACCGTAAAATGAACACCGCGACGGGTGACGTTTGTCCAAGTACACGCTGACTGTACTGTACATGCATCGAATCATCAAACTGCTTGCTGATTTTCAGGCACTATGATGCATTAACAGAGTAGGGGTCCAATTATCAACATATTGATGAAGCATTTGGGCCTTGGTATTTAATAAAAATGAAACATCCCTTGGGGTGAATGTAATTATCAATACGCCTATTACACACCTGTCTTGCATCTGATTATTTGCTTTCAAGGAGGAGTCTGATAAGAAAGTAATTTGTTTCAATTCACTATTTGTTGATTTGTATTTATTTGTAAATTTCGTAAAATAAATTCAAAATGCAAAATGCCTTTCGGAATTGTGTTATGTACCTCTGATAACTTTAATGTACAAATCACACTTTTTTTTTGCGTAAATTATTTATTATACTAGAAAAGGGCGCTAGAAGTATGCTTGCAGGCACAACATCAAATCATCCAAATGCAAAGCTTGTGCATATTGATTTCTCTGAAAAGTATGTAGTGCATGAAACATTGAGATCTCAACCAGACAAAATGAGGAACATTAAGAAACACTGTTTTGATAACATTTTTGCCCAGTCTTGTCGTTATTGGTATGACACACAGATAATTGTGTTGCTAATTAGCGTTGTGTTCTGAGAAAACTGGGCATAATGCATGTGCGTAAAGTGTCGTCCCTGATTAGCCTGTGCAGTCCGCAAAGGCTAATCAGGGACGACACTTTCCGCCTAAACTGGAATTTCGCTTAGAAGAGACATCATTTAAACAAAATATTCCATAAAAGCGGAAATTGTCGTCCCTGATTAGCCTGTGCGGACTGCACAGGCTAATCTGGGATGACAATTTACGCACAAGCATTATGCCCAGTTTTCTCAGAATACGACACATTAAAGCTACTATTGTAAAAGGATGTTGTCGTGGGTGGTTAGTAAGATGTATGCTCAAGACTGTAACCCTTTAATGTAAAGCACAGTGAGTGATTTTTTAAAGCACTATAGAAGTGTGAATTAGATTGATTACTTAAATCTGGATAAAACGGGTGAATTACATATTGTCTTTGTGTACACGAAAACATATGTCTTACTGCCAAGAATAAAACTTATAATAATATATTCTTAATTTCTTGATTCATTCCAACCTCTAAATCCACAAAAATTAGTTTCGCATAAATATTAAAGTTTTTAACAGTTACTCCTATATATTGGTATCCTTATTTAGTTGGATTTAAATAATGTAAGTTAAATAGTTTCAAGTAATAAAAAAATAAAAAGAGCGAGCACTGGTTATGTGATATAAGTAATTATTTCTATAAAACAAATTGTGTCATTCTGATAATGACGCTCTAGTAAAAGCACTTTTGCCTTGTTTCTGGTTCATACCATTATACATGGTTCCTGACTTTTTCTTGTAAATATCAGTTAAACCAAGTTATTTTCATATAAATCTACGCCATTGGCAAGGGATCTAGCAGGATGCTATGTGATGTAACCAATCACAGTTTCTAAAAAAAAAAAAAAGATTTTTGTAATGATTTGAAACGATTCATTTGATTGGCAATTTGTTGCTATTGACAACCCTTGACACCTACCCCCTCAGGTGAGCCAGTCTGAGCTGGACCAGGACCTGGTGAAGACCATTCTGGCGGAGTACAAGATCCACAACGCGGACATCACGCTGCGAGGGGACTACACCACCGAGGACCTGATTGACGTCATCGAGGGCAACCGCATCTACGTCCCTGCCATATACGTCCTCAACAAGATCGACCAAATCTCAGTAGAGGTAGTTATGTTGTCAGGGTTTCTTTGTTTCAACCTATTCGCTAATTGTTAAATGTTGTTCACTTCAACAGCTGAATCAGGTTTAACTTACATTTAACTTGCTTGTAAACAACTTTATTTACTTATTTTCCCTTTGAAATTTAAATTTTAAGTTTTGATATTAAATGGTCAAGTAATGGTGAAAATTATTTTCGTTGAAGGAGTTGGACATCATTTACAAGATACCTCACTGTGTGCCCATCTCAGCTCACCACAAGTGGAACTTTGATGACCTGCTGGAAATGATGTGGGACTACCTGAGGCTGGTCAGAATGTGAGTAGTCTTGGATATTTAAGGAGAGCTCGAAAAGGATATAAATTGGCCTCGCTCTGTAAAAAGGGGGTTTTATGCATGTGCGTAAAGTGTCGTCCCAGATTTGTCTGTCGGCACAGGCTAATCAGAAACTACACTTTCCGCCTTAACTGGATTTTTGCTAAGCAGAGACTTTATTTAAACGAACAATATCATAAAAGCAGAAGGTGTCATCCTTGATTAGCCTGTACAGACTGCAATCTGGGACGACACTTTACGCACATGCATTTAACCCCCTATTCACAGAGCGCGACTCAGATAGTCTAGGATATTGTTCAAATGTCTTAAACTTTATATATGTATAATTTGACTAGTCATAGATAGCTTGGTATGTGACATAATCTTAATATATTGTTAGTAGTCTTTAAGAGCAGTTATGTGTCTGAAGCTTGGAAAGGACATTAGTCGTTTTTTGATAGCATTCACATGTCAGAAGCTTTTTATACTGTTACTAGTCATTGATAGCCAATTATGTGCCAGAATCTTGATAAAATGTCAGTTAGTCAGTTTTTGATAGCAGGTAGTTGTCTGAAGATGCCAAGATATGAGTATTCGGTAGTCGTTGTCATCTGTCATGTGTCTCACATGTGGGATGCAAGTAGGCTAAGGTTATATATAGGTAAGTTTTTAAGGTTGATAGGATGTTGTTTTATTTTATTGCATATAGAATACTCTTTTTTCATTGGCTAAGCCAGGTTACATGGAGACAGCCTATTTTTTATTTTAAGGTCTGAAGTGATACATTTTTGGTCAGTTAAGTTATTCTGTCAAAATAATCATAAAACAACGTCACATCAATAAACTATGTGGCGTCATTTAATACAGTAAAGCTATGTTTAGTTGTGTAATTTTGTTGATGCGGGGAAAAGAGTGTTTCTTAGTAAGAAACATTTGTTGCATGGCTTCTTACTGACACAACATGTTGTGATACAGGATAATAACTGTTATTTGGCTCAAGCTACGCTCTGTCCAAATTTTAATTTACTTACCCTGGGTCAGTAAAAAGTTTGATGCTTTATAGGATGTCAGTAGTCTCGGATAGAATTTGTGTATCTTAAGTATGGTAGGTCATTACCAGTCTTTGCTAGCAGTCATGAATGACAGCTTGTATTCATTACATATGGTGAGATATAAGTTTTATATTACCAGCTACACCAAACCTAAAGGACAGCTCCCTGACTACACATCACCTATTGTGCTGAAGAATGGGAAGAGCTCTATAGAAGACTTCTGCGACAAAGTTCACAAAACTATTATCAAGGAATTCAAACAGTAGGGGAACCAACTAAACTCATATATTGATCTTAAAATCTTATTTGTGAACAGCTGTTATATTTAATTTGATATGGACACAGTTTTACCACCATGCTAATAACAAAGCATACCTGATAAACAAATATAAGCATTATATTAAAATAATAAGCCACCTGGTGGTTGCGATTTAATTTGTTTGAGTCTTCTTTTAAAGAAACTATACTTTTTGTATGAACATGTATCAGCTTTGTTGATAAAATAGTGAAACAGTTAAACATTAAAATTTGTGACATTTATCTAAACTAAAGCAAGTGTGGATGTCAGACAAAGCTTAATCCTCAATGAACAAGATCATCATATTAATTACGTCTTTAATTACATCGTGACAATAGTTGTTTGCAGTTTACATCTCTTAGTCTGCTGAGCTATCGAGCACTGTGTAAGCCAATATTCCACGTCTATTTCTAGCGCCCTCGTTTGGGGATCCTCTGTGAAACATCAGCCACAGAAAGTCGGCAAGGACCACACTCTGAATGACGAGGACGTAGTCCAGATTGTGAAAAAGTAAGCAGCTTCCTATCTGTTTTGTTTAAACCTATTCATTTAACTTGAACTTATGCATACCTAGTACTCGTTGCCTTATTGAAAGATCAGTGTCAGATATGGGCACTATTATATGAACTTATCCATACCTAGTACTTGTTGCCTTATTGAAAGATCAGTGTCAGATATGGGCACTATTATATGAGCCTCGTTCTGGGACATCTGGGCTAAATGCATGTGCATAACCCTTTGCATGCTGGGAAATTTGTCGTCTGCTAAAATCTTGTCTGCTGAATTTCTAAAATTAGCATTTTCTTCATTTTTTTTTCAAAGAATACTATCAGAATAGCAAACAGTTTGGATCCTGATGAGACGCCACGTTCTGTGGCGTCTCATCTGGATCCAAACTGTTTGCAAAGGCCTTCAAAACTCAGTTCCAGCATTGAAAGGGTTAAAGTATCGTCCCAGATTAGCCTGTGCAGTCTACACAGGCTACTCAGGGACGACAATGTCCACTTTTATGGATTTGTTTGTTTAAAGGAAGTCTCTTCTAAACGAATTTTCAGTCTAGGCAGAAAGTGTCGTTCCTGCGGACTGCACGGGCAAATCTTGGGCAACATTTTACGCACATGCCAATATTGCCAAGTTTTCCCAAAACTAGGCTAATATGATTGTGTAGATCTGTTCAGTTGTTTTGCACAAGTTCATTGTATGACATTGCATTTTATGAGCCCAAAGGGAAGACAATGTCTCGCAATCAACAAGTGCAATACAAACCATCCAAATACTAAAACCATAAAATATTCCATTTATTATATACCTTCTTACAATGAAAAACAGCATTATAAGTCACCAGTATTCCAGTCAGATTATCTATAGGTATATTATAAATGGTGAGAAAGGCTCTCTAAGTTGGAGTAAACTATGACTAGTCGTAACACTTTATTCATTACACTGTTGTGGCTTGACCCTGTTTGTATTTAATCTTATTCAGTATAAGAACCATGTAAAAAAAGCTGAATTTGCAATATTTTATTTTCTTGAGCTTTAGTAAAAAAATATGACAAACATGTTATTAGGGGAGGTAAAAAACTGTGTGTGATATTTTAAATAAGAGTTGTTTTTTCTTTTAGAATATGAAGAGGGTTATCAACTGTCAGAATTCGGTGCTGGGATTCTTCAATACTTCACAGGACTACCCATCTGTTGTGGCATACATGCAGATAAACTATGGATATACAGCAGGACAATGTTTTCAGCTTCTTGTCAACCATTACTTATTTGGTTGCATGTTTGTGCAGTTAATTTAAGTTGTGTTGATGTTGCACACATGTACATCATTAATTTGTCTGGAAATCTTCTCTGTCTATTAAATAATGAAAAGGCATGTTGAATTGATATTGTATGCTTAAATGACATACGGTGGCTATTCTTGTTCCCAACTAACAAGTAAAACACATTAGAACAAAGCTGCCGTTGATGATTTGGGATTTAAAAAAAGAGGTAAGCTAGCTCCATCTGAACTTTGCAAATATCAAGACAATATGAATAAAAAGAACTTGTTTTATTTGCTTTAAATGCGTTTCATCGTGTTAGGTGAAAATAACATGTTTGCAGAAATATTTTTTAATCAGTGTTAATGAAATTGTCTTCCTCATCAAAATCCTGACTGCTTTTGACTTAGTTGTAGTCTTATCAGTTTGACACTCGTTTAGTTTTTTTGTTCTGCAAAGGGCAGGAAGTGGCCTCTTTGTCTGTAGCAGAGTAATAAAACCGAATCACAGGCTTGTTTTTCTGTGTGTAAATGAAATGCCAAAATCGCAAGATTTTTATTTAAATAGATCATGGGTAATGTAAAAAAAATCATCTTATAATTGCCTGGGCCTAAATGATATCTCCACGATAGATGAATTGTCATGTTTAATTATTTAAAAGGAATTAATGCTGATATCAATTGTTTGCAAGACTGTCATTTTATTTATTTAATGGAAAAATAGAATTACATGTTATCACGTTGCAACGGGGAATGCTGTTTTATTAACCAGGTTTTCCGAAGGAAAAAAATGGTTATTAGATTGGCGAATGCGGGCGGGTTGGCAGGCTGGCTGGCAGGCGGGCGGAACAAGCTTGTCCGCTCTCTAATTCAAATAGATTTCATCCGATCTTTACGAAACTTGGTCATTAGTTGTATCTGGCCAATATCTAGGTCAAGTTCGATTATGGGTCATGCCGGGTTAAAAACTAGGTCACGGGGTCACTAAGTGCGTTTTAAAAATTGAGCATGTTGTCGCCTCTCTAATTCAAATAGTTTTCATCCGATCTTTACCAAACTTGGTCAGAAGTTGTATCTAGACAATATCTAGGTCAAGTTCGAATATGGGTCATGCCGGTCAGAAACTAGGTCACGGGGTCGAAAAACAGATTGATTTTGAAACAAGGGTGGTAATTGTGATGAACAATCAATAACAATACACATTTTGAGTTGCAGTTGTCTCCCTTTATCAGACTTTTTTATTATTGTAAACCTGGGTTTGTGACAATTTTGTCCCTTGTTGAATTTCTTGCACTTCAAACTCTAGAGATGTATGTATTTTATTTAAAACTAGATCACCTACAGTTCATTCCATAGAATGAGATTCTACTGGAAATAATGTGATTTTGGATTTAACAGTTGATACAAACCGCTTAACATTGTGTTCAAGGTGATTGTACTAAACTGTGATTAATATGAGCCTTGCTCTGAGAAAAAGGGGTTTAATGCATGTGTGTAAAGTGTAGGCCCAGGTAAGCCTGTGCAGTTCGCACAGGCTGATCAGGGACGACACTTTCCGCCTTAACTGGATTTTTGCTAAGAAGAAACTTTCTTCAAACGAAGAATATCATAAAAGTGGAAATTTTCGTCCCTGATTAGCCTGTGCGGACTGCATAGGCTAATCTGGGACGACACTTTAGCAAGATGCATTATACCCCTTTTAACAGAGCGATGCTCATTTACATGTAAATTGTGTATTCTTTTCGTCCATTATCATACACAATCAAATGAACAGTTTTGAGACTTAAAATAGTTACATAAATGTGTAAAAATCAACGTTCATCCACAAATAATCGAGATAATCATACGAATGTGTAAAATTTAACTACGCTCTAGTCAAGGAATTCATTCTTGAATGAATGGACGATATCTGCATAGTATACTTTCCTCCGCGACAGTTTCTCAAAAGTTGATTATGTACTTTACTCATATAAGGAAAACAGCCCCGCCCCTCTGGCCGCCATGTTTTTCAACGAACCGGAACAATTTTCGACCTAAGCCGCGATATAATTGGAACACATGTTGTTACAAAGTTTTATAAAGATTGGACTTGAATTGTGACTTCTAGAGGACAACACATTTTTCTTTTATTTGACATATTGAAATAGTTAATTACGTCACGTGACCTAGTTTGGAAATCGACCAAGATGAAATTTTTCACAAAGCTCACCACAAAGCTCACCATGTGCACGTTGTGCTCAGGTGAGCTAAACACACGATTTGATTTTCTGAAAATGTATTGAATGAAATGTTTTTTATTTGCAATGTTCGACGATTAAAAAAAAACAAGAGGGCCATCAGGCCCTAAGGCGCTCACCTGAGAGCAAAAGGAACTAGACTATTCTGAAAATAAATGCAAGCTGATTCATAGAGATTGGACCAAAAAAGTGACTTTTAACATGTTTTTTTTATATTTGACCTAGTGACCTAGTTTTTGAGCTCATATGACCCAGTTTCAATCTCTGCCAAGATTTCATTGGGACAAATGTTCTGACCAAGTTTCATGAAGATTTGCCAATAAATGTGGCTATTATATAGCGTCAACAAGTTTTCACTATAGCCATATAAGGACGACTGTCCCCCCCCCCGGCGGCCATGTTTTTCAACGAATCATAGCCATTTTCAAACCCAGCCAAGCTATTGTTAAAAAAAATGTTCTGATCAAGTTTCATAAAGATTGGATTATAAATGTGACTTCTAGAGTGTTAACAAGGTTTTACTACATAGCCATATAAGGGAAAATGCCACGCCCCCTTGCGGCCATGTTTTTTAACGGATCTCAACCATTTTCGAACTCAGCCCAGATATCATNGGCGGGATGGGTCGCGATGAACACTTACATAGCTAATGCTATATTTATAAAAATAAAATAACTGCTACTCGGCGGGATGGGTCGCGATGAACACTTACATAGCTAATGCTATATTTATAAAAAAATAAAATAACTGCTACTCGGCGGGATGGGTCGCGATGAATAAGATTACACATTCTTACGCCGAATGCGAGACTACAATGCTGACTAGATCCGCTTTGAGAGCACGGGGTTTGATATCATATAAACCCCACCTTTTTTCGGTCTACCGTCGTAGAAACTGTTTAAAAGTTAAAAGAACAATTGCTTCGATTATTTGTTAATCTTTACCCCGTAGCAAGAGCTTAATTGTGTCGATATCAAGTAGAAAATAAGATATTGACATAGCTTTTAAAATTGACGTCACGCGCCAGCCAAAACTAAATGACGTCACTTTCCGCGTTTTATGTCAACACTGACGCACGGCAGTGATAGCGAAAAGAACGTAAATTTTGTAATTGTAAAAAAAACAACAAAAAACGGTGGTACATAAATAAATTTATTGCACTTGCAATGCCTTTCAAGCATTGCACATTCAAGCTACACATTTCGACGAAAACGACTTTATAATAATGTAATGTCAGAAGAATCATAAGCATATAATGCACATGCAATGTATTTATTTTTTTAAACTCGAAATTCCTCCGTTATGAAGTGTAATAAAAACAATATACATGTTACAAATATATACAGTTGACATATAAAACACATGTAAGCAAAATTGCATATATTGTATTGAAATGGCTTATACTTTTATGCATAGAGACGATAAATAATCCCTGGCTTTGAGAACATTATTTAATTAAGTGTGTGTTGAATAAACAACAAAGTTTATTATCCGCCACGTCAGACAGATTTTGTGCCAAGCTTTTGAATTTTGCAATTTTAGCAACGAAAACGCCACCATCTTCGTCATTTAAGATAATCGGGCAATCCAAAGTGTTTTTGAATTATTTTCAAAATAATTTGAATCGATTTGATTTCTTCAATTAATTTCTGGTGATGTATTTTTTTTTTTGGCAATTTTAACACATAAACAACTTAGTTTGAAAATAACATACTATTATTTCACATACACTTAATCATCCAGATTGTTTTTTGGTCAACGCTAAATTGCTGTGTGTGTTTCTTGTTTTGCGAACTTTTCCCCATCAATGCAGTCTTCCTACGTATGAAGTTTCATCTTGATACCCTTAAATTAGAGTCGAGATATGTCATGGACAAACATTTCAGCATAAACAATAACTGTGAAATTATGAAAGTTCTTATGCAGTGAACTTCCCCTCATTGAGATTTTCCTACATATAAAGTTCGAAGTTGAATCCTCTTATACTTTTAAAGATATGCTCCGAGCTAAATTTAACTCTAACGCTGATGTGAGGCAATATTTTAGTATATACATTATTAAAGGGCAATGACTCTTAAAGAATAGGGGAGCGAGAGTAACGGCTCTTGACTACTGCACTGCCTCTTATGAGATCTACCGTCATATTTAGTTTAAAGTTGAAAACTATAATAATGGCACTTCATATGACGAGGAGTAATTAGTGTTCGTTTGAATGTTGCAAAATGGTTATTATAGGAGAACGCCTCCAGACAAGTTTAGGTCTACGGAAAAACAGACGGACAGACAGACAGATTGACAGAAAGGCAGACGAATGGACAGACGTCAATGGCGATTCAAGTACCGGTGAACCCCTTTTAGGACATATCGGTGGGTATAATACTAGTTTGATATTCAATATATTAACATGTTTTGACAACCCGCGTGGCAATTTTAGAAGTTGATAATTGTACACATGCGTCAGCTCACATGGGCGCACATGTGAGCAACGAAACACCAATCATACCCAACCTACGCGATTATTTACCGGCAGACAAAAGAGGTTGTACGATCAACGGACAATTTGTGTTTAATGTGCTGCAACTTCATCAGAATAACGAATAATAAATAAAATATTTGTGTATAAAACCCAACTAGTGGACGATCTGTTGACAATGTGCGATGTTTAAATATCATACTGCTCAATAAAGCAATATTTAAAGAAGCAGTAATAGATGGAGCATTAGGTTGGAAGTAGCATCAAGTAAGCAGATTTGTTTGGTAAAGGCAGTTTCGTATTTGGACTGTTTTATACGGTACAGTTGTTGCATTTCATTTCAATAGAAACGTCACACGTTGTCACTTAATGATGTGCATTCTTCACTTGTTACATCCGAACTGGACCTTTATATCAATGGTGTTCTCGGCCTGTGTGTCATCATTTTTGGCATCTTAATGAACAGCTTGGTGTTACTGACCATGTCGCAGAAAAAGACCACCACTTCTACGTGTGTGTTCACTACAGCATTAGCAGCATGGGATGCATGCGTCCTAGTCGCTTCGCTTATAACAATAACCTTGCCAAACTTGAGCCAATGGTATTCAGCAGAGATCCTACCCTACACGACCAAATACGTCTGGCCCCTGTTACAGACCGCACGGACAAACTGCATCTGGATAACGGTCCTCTTTGCCGTTTCACGCTACATTGCCACTTGTCATCATCTTCGATCAAGGATCGTGTGTACCGTTTCAAGATCCAGAAAATCGCTTGCGCTGGTTTTTGTGGTGGCTGCAGTGCTGAACTCTCTTCGGTTCTTCGAACAGGAACGCAGTCCAAAAACATTCAACACGAACGTGAACGCCTCTGCCGAATGCGTCTTTGACAAATTTTACTTTTATTACAAAGGAATATACGGAGTCCTGTTTCCAACGGTGATGAATTTCATTCCAATGTGCGTGATAATTGCGCTTCACACGCGCCTGATGCTATCCACACAACGGTCAATGAGTGACTTGAGAAAACTTCAACGATCGACAAAATGCGCCAGAAAACAAAAGAGCTTAAGAACAAAGAAGATGAAACAGTGCAAAAGAAGAATGGCAGAATCCGTTCTTATGGTAATCTTGACTACGTCGTTGTGTCTCATACCGGAATTCGTTTACAACGTGATATATTCATTTTCACTACTTTCGCACGACAATACTTTCACAATCGTGGTATTTATTATTAGAAATTTTGCTATTCCGGTCAACAGTGTTTTAAATACCTTCATTTATTCCTGGCGAAGTAGAAAGTTTCAATTGAAGCTGCGAAGTACAATGTGGGGCATCACTCACAAACTTTATTATACAAAATAGTAAACATATTGCACCTATGCCTATGGCTGTTGTAACGCTGCATCATTTGTTTTGATTGTCATTAAAATTTATAATAGTTTCAGATCGCATAGTTTTTATTCAATATGCAATTTTCTTTGCTTTAATTTTGAACACAACTTCATTGGCATAATAACACCCGTTAGTGTGCGTGTGTGGTATACTTGATTCACTTTCAGACAATACACCAAGAGGATACGATATCGTAACCACCTCAACATTCATAATGGGTCCGTTTACAAGGGTCACGTCTACTTCCTCGAGGCGATCACTCACCTATTTAATTTCACTACCCCGCAAGAAAAATTTCTACGCCATTAAAGCAATAATGGACAAGGGTTATTCGTGTTTATATGAGCGGTGTAACACTTATAAAATGACACAGTTGTATTTTGTTCTTCCAGTGTTATAAAACAGACCATTCTGGGATCCTTATGGGTCAGCCCATATGTGTCGCGTTCTGAGAAAACTGGGCAAAATGCATGTGCGTAAAGTGTCAACCCAGATTAGCCTGTGCAGTCCGCACAGGCTAATCCGGGACGACACTTTCCGCCTTAACTGGATTTTCGCTAAGAAGAAACATCATTTAAACGAAAAATTCCATAAAAGCGGAAATTGTCGTCCCTGATTAGCATGTGCGGACTGCACAGGCTAATCTTGGATGACAATTTACGCACAAGCATTATGCCCAGTTTTCTCAGAACACGACTCATATGGGCAGGTCCATGAAAATTCCATATGGTAACAATATTTGTATACCCATATGTGTTTGTACACAAACAGCCGATATGGGACCCATATGTACATTTCTGAAGGGGCTGTCCTCGCGCTATTGGAAAACTCAGTAGTCTCAATCGTAACCCATTTATGCGTAGTGGACTCTCCCATCCTTCTGAATTGGATCAATTTATTTCCAAAATTAGGGATGTCTAGTATATTTATTTATATATTTAGAATATTTCTTACAGAAATTCCTTTAAACAAACAGCTTAGACCCTGATGAGACGCCGCATCATGCGGCGTCTCATCTGGGTCTACGCTGTTTGCCAAGGCCTTTTTTCTAGACGCTCGGCATAAATGGGTTAATAGACAGGTAACACACGCAGCGTACCCCGAATAGGATATGCCCTAACACGCAGTTTACATGTGGGTTTAATGGCCATATGGGGTGGTATAATTAAAAATATCACAACAATACTGTTTTGTAGTCGTTTCAAACGTAAACATCAGTATTAACTGGGAAGGAGCGTCAAAGTTATCACAATCTCGGACAATTGATTTGTGACAAGGCAGAAATATTATTATATTAAACCTACATCACTTAAACAACATGCAAAACAGTAATTTTCCTCATGGTCTATGTATAACTACACGCGATAGGATACGAAACGTTTATTGTGTTCAACCATTATACAATTCTTATCGCACGCGAAACTGCCTTCAACCATATCTTGAATACATCTCATAATCGATTCATGGTCAAGACCAAAAGTTGATTGTATATAATTTAAAGTCCTCTTTAACTCAATATATATATATTTTTCCAACACAATTTATTTTAAGACAGCACAACAAATACGTATATAATATGAACAATTTACACACTAATGTAATACAATCAGTGAATGCGTATATAATATGAACAATTTACACACTAATGTAATACAATCAGTGAATACGTATATAATATGAACAATTTACACACTAATGTTACAATCAGTGATGTAAAACACGCATATGCAATATTTTTCTATTAGTCAACATACAGAGAATTAGAAGCTAAAGCATATTATGTTGCTACATACATGTTTTCTTTAATTGAACTGTTCTACAGAATCATGTTCATGTAAAGTTTCCTGCATGATATATCAACTTAAGGGTGAACATATTACTTTTCTTGATGAAAATTAGTTACACGCAGTATTATATCTTTGTTGGAAATAACATAACATAACATAACAGTATAAGAAAAAATGATGCTTATTGTCAACAGACCTTAAAGGTTTACAAACTTGTAAAAAGAAAAGAAGACGTTATTTTCAAAACTACCTTTATTTGTTACCTCAATGAATCTTGTAAACAATTTAAGTATAAAACAGTTGCATGTTATTTTGTGTTGAAAAAAAACACGCTTCAGAAAAATAAAAAATATGTTGAAAGATATTTTCCAGTATGTGTACACAAACAAAAGTATGTATAAATTGTAATTACAGATGAAAAAGGCATAGATAATTAGTGCAACTCAAAATATTGACGTAACAGTTTGTAATGTGACTACGTTCATACTTAATGACAGGCTATTCCTAAATGAAAATAACAGCCTAGATGAAAATCAAGCGGGTTTCAGAAAAGGCTATTCATGCTCTGACCATATCTTCACTTTGCACTCACTAATAGAAATTCTGAAAAAGAGAAAACAAAAACTTTTCTGTGCCTTTATAGATTTTTCACAAGCTTTCGACAAAGTATGGCGTGTTGGCCTATGGCATAAACTCCTCAAACATAATATTAATGGCAAATTTCTGCAACTGATTCAAAATATGTATAACAATATAAAATCAAGCATTTCTGCTAACAGTAACATATCCGAACCTTTCATCTCAGAAATAGGCGTCAGACAAGGATAAAATTTATCACCGTTACTATTTTCACTTTTCTTAAATGATTTACAAACAAATATGCATCTCAATGGCTCAATTGGCATAGAGTTAACAAATCCCCTGGACTTATCTCTGTGGCTTAAACTTCTTGTTCTTCTCTATGCTGACGACACTGTGATTTTATCATCCTCAAAACCAATTTTCAAAACAGTCTAGACATCTTCTATAACTACTGTGATAACTGGCATCTAAAAGTAAATCTAAACAAAACTAAAATAGTAATATTCGGTGCTAGGCAATTACAGAACTTCAATTTTAAATTAGGTAACAATCCTATTGAGATCACCGACCGTTATCACTATCTAGGCATAACTTTATCCAGCAATGGTTCCTTCCTTAATGCCCGAAAACATCTTGCTGAACAAGCAAACAAAGCAATGCACCTCCTATATTCACGTGCAAACAACACAGACCTTCCCATTGACCTTACCCTAAAACTATTTGACCACACTGTATTACCAATCTTAATCTATGGCTCTGAGATATTTGGCTACGAAAACATAGAGATCCTCGAAAAAGTCCATAACAACTTTCTTAGAAAAATCACCAATGCAAGAAAATCAACCCCAATGGCCTTCTTATATGGAGAACTTGGCAGATATCCAATAGCAATTAACATTAAATGTAAAATGATATCATTCTGGAACAAACTCTTAACAGGCAAAGAAGAGAAAATATCTCACCAAATTTACAAATACATGATGGATCTACCAAACTCTAATTTCAAGTGGGCTAATAAAATTAAGGAAATTCTCACCTCAGTAGACTTAAATGACCTATGGGAAAACCAATTTTTAATAACACAAAATAATATACAACACTTAGTTAAATCTAAACTACTAACCCAATTTCAAACCCAATGGCACACTCAACTGCAACAATCACACAAAGGACAAATATATAAAAGTTTCAAACAAACACCATCCTTTGAACACTACTTAATAAAACTCACCAAATCTGAATATACATACCTCTTTAAATTCAGAACAGCTAACCACTGGCTACCAGTTGAAACTGGACGATATGATGGAACCCCATTTGATCAAAGAACATGTACACTTTGTAACTCTGGTCAAGTTGGCTCTGAACATCACTACCTTTTAGACTGTGCTCTCTTTAACCCTGAAAGAGAACAATTCTTGGGAAATGAACTGCATGAAGCTACTCTTAACACATTTTTATCATCAGATTCCATACATATACTTAAAAACACATGCAAATTTATACGCTTTATCTTTAGTAAATTCAAGAAATAAACTATAAGTATATTTTTTACTATGAACAATGCCTCCAGCGATAAAGTTTTATTTATTTATTTTTTTAAATTGTTGCTGCTGCATCAAATAAGTGTCTGCTGTTTGTGTATCACAATGTCTATTACAAATTAAATTGTACTGTCTGTATTGCTTTCAAATATGACAATATGTTGTAACAATTACCATAAATACTTTGCTTGTCTTGTTTAACGACATTTTTGTATGATGTACTAGCCCCAATTATTTATTGAATATAACTTATGCACTAGCTGTATACATAATATTGAAAATGACCAAGTACGCTATCTCTTTAAAATGACCTGTGCAAACTACAGAGGCGGCCCAAATAATATGTACATATGTCGAGTAAAAGTCATGTCAGTGTAGTGAATGTAAATTTATTATTGTAATTTACTGTGATCTATTATCCATAACTCTATATACATGTAAATGCATTTAATTGTAAATTGTTGTTGAATATTTGATTTTAAAAAAAATGTATATAATGTACATAGGACATGTCAGTGATTTGAATGTAAATTTATTACTATTGCTTTTTCTATGTAAATTACTGTAGATCATTGTTCCTGCCCTATCACATGTTTATTTGCTATACCCTCTCAAACAAAACTTTGTTGATACCAAAAATAATATTTATTCATAATAATTGAGCTTAAAAAATGCATGCTTGACCCGCCCATACCGTCAACAATTAACGGTATTTATATTTTTCTATTATCTGCTAGACTGTTAAGCAAAGCTGTACTGTAATTACCTTCTCAACTGCCATTGTGTTGTAAACATGCCGACCTCGTGACTTTTTCGTGTGTGTGCTGGTGCACTCATGCGTGAACCACACTGGTTGAAAGATTGCTTGAGGATTCACAACAAGAGCCACATAGTTACGCAACCATCCATTATCCATGATTTGTATGCCTCGGTTTATTATCACAATTAAAGACGACGATATCAACAAGAAAATAACAATTAATCTTTGCTGCCTGTACGCCGTGTGCAAAACTCATTCCCACACCGAATATATATTCGGCCACAAACCACTAATTATCGTAGATTTTTGTTTTTGTCACAATGCGTGTAAACTACATTGTCACGTTACCGAATAAATAAATTATTATTATTACTACTACCACCATTATAATTAAAACGATTATTTCCATTACAATCAATAAAAGAGTTAGCATTATTATTTAATCATAACCTATTAGTACTACTACTATCCACCTATGGTACCCCCAACCCCCTCTCCATATCCCACTGATAACGTTTTTTTGCAAAACCTTATTGTAAATATTACCGGAAGTTTATAGTTTATAATTTATTAAATAATCTTGCTTTGTTATATTGCCCTTATTGTATATTTTGTATACTTGGGTGAAATAAACGATTTGTTCTGTTCTGTTCTGTAAACTGTTTGCAATGTGACTACGTACTTGTAATGTGACTACGTATTTGTAAACTGTTTGTAATGTGACTACGTACTTGTAAACTGTTTGCAATGTGACTACGTACTTGTAATGTGACTACGTACTTGTAAACTGTTTGCAATGTGACTACGTACTTGTAATGTGACTACGTACTTGTAAACTGTTTGCAAAGTGACTACGTACTTGTAGACTGTTTGTAATGTGACTACGTACTTGTAGACTGTTTGTAATGTGACTACGTATTTGTAAACTGTTTGTAATGTGACTACGTACTTGTAAACTGTTTGCAATGTGACTACGTACTTGTAATGTGACTACGTACTTGTAAACTGTTTGCAATGTGACTACGTACTTGTAATGTGACTACGTACTTGTAAACTGTTTGCAAAGTGACTACGTACTTGTAGACTGTTTGTAATGTGACTACGTACTTGTAGACTGTTTGTAATGTGACTACGTACTTGTAGACTGTTTGTAATGTGACTACGTACTTGTAAACTGTTTGTAATGTGACTACGTACTTGTAAACTGTTTGCAATGTGACTACGTACTTGTAATGTGACTACGTACTTGTAAACTGTTTGTAATGTGACTACGTACTTGTAAACTGTTTGTAATGTGACTACGTACTTGTAAACTGTTTGCAATGTGACTACGTACTTGTAATGTGACTACGTACTTGTAAACTGTTTGCAATGTGACTACGTACTTGTAATGTGACTACGTATTTGTAAACTGTTTGTAATGTGACTACGTACTTGTAAACTGTTTGCAATGTGACTACGTACTTGTAATGTGACTACGTACTTGTAAACTGTTTGCAATGTGACTACGTACTTGTAATGTGACTACGTACTTGTAAACTGTTTGCAAAGTGACTACGTACTTGTAGACTGTTTGTAATGTGACTACGTACTTGTAGACTGTTTGTAATGTGACTACGTACTTGTAAACTGTTTGTAATGTGACTACGTACTTGTAAACTGTTTGCAATGTGACTACGTACTTGTAATGTGACTACGTACTTGTAAACTGTTTGCAATGTGACTACGTACTTGTAATGTGACTACGTACTTGTAAACTGTTTGCAAAGTGACTACGTACTTGTAGACTGTTTGTAATGTGACTACGTACTTGTAGACTGTTTGTAATGTGACTACGTACTTGTAGACTGTTTGTAATGTGACTACGTACTTGTAAACTGTTTGCAATGTGACTACGTACTTGTAATGTGACTACGTACTTGTAAACTGTTTGTAATGTGACTACGTACTTGTAAACTGTTTGTAATGTGACTACGTACTTGTAAACTGTTTGTTTTTTTACAATAACGTAATATGAAATTCACATGTGCAATACACGCTGTTCGTATTTTTATTCAATATTATAGATAGATAGGTGTTTATTTTAATCCAATACGCCATATGAGGAAAATGAGGACAACATATTTTCACAAGAATTAAACAAAAGAAAACAAACGCGAAATGCAACAAAAACACACACGCCCGCAAGCACACACGCACACACGCATGCATACACACGCAAACACACATACAACACACACACACAATCCCATACACACAATCACAAGTAAACAAAAACATACATAAACGTACATGAACAAACCTTTTTTTAAATCTTGACAAATGCGGAGAAGCTCATTATGAATGAGAAATAATAATAATCGAAACATTCCTTAAATAACAATAATAATCATATAATTCCTTACACGAAACACAATAAACATTAGCGATCAACATATAGTAACCGATCAGTAAGTCCTATCGAAACCAAATATAGAACTTATTCGGTAATTAGAACAAAGATGATTTCATCAAATTACATAGCAACATACAACATAACGATACATATATAAACATATATAAAACGTACACAATAATACCAATTGAAATTTAAAGAAAAATTCACTTTAATATGAATATCTAAAACATAACACCAATACGGGTTTTTTTCTGATTAAATTTCGTTGTTGTTTGATAAAACTATTATTATTGAAAAATAATAATACACGAATTAGATCAAACTTGACGATTTAAAAATAATAGAAAGACTATAAACATAGAAATTACTGTACGTGATTAAAGAAATACTTGTAGACAAAGCTACTTATTTTTTATACGAACAATGACATGCCGTTATAATATTAAACTGTTTCCAGTTGCCAGTTTCCCTTACATTTATCTTCTTCGGGATTCATCGATCCTGTTGTCTGGTCCATTTGAGCCAAACCTTCATCGCGAATAGTCTCCCAATAATTTTCTAACATCTACATCAAACACTTTTATCACAAACTGGCCTGTTTTTCTAGTAAGGAAGCCATTAGGACCTTTTGCCTTCCATTTGTGTCAAAACTTAGTTTTCAATGGCTACATATTATTTGACTGTGCAAGTTCATGATATCGCCGTGAAATGTCATCCCGTCATTAATTTGTTTTAAGAGTTTAACAAGTCTTGGTAAAATAGGATTGTAGCAAAACAGACCTCGTCCAGGAAATTCGTTAGTAAAGAATTTTGTATGAAGACGTAACATTACTCGAGTCATATCCCAAATATTCTCTGATGGTATTTGATGGACAAGTTGTAGCAATTTAAAAAGAAATGGCTTGACTATTGTTAACGGACCGGTCTTGCAAAGAATATTAATACACGGTCAGAAGTGACGGGCGTTTATTCGGCGTGTGTTGCTCTACATTACTGTTAAAAACTGCAGTAAAGAGAATATTTCATTCAACTGAGGAAATAATTAAATAAAATATACCGTACAAACACGTTACTCTTAAATAGTAAATGTCAAAATATCCTACATTCTTTGCTTGAAAAAATGAAAACTATATTAATGCAGAAGCTACAAATATAGTAAAGTATATGCATCTTTTGTATGAATCACCATGCAAAAACAACAAAATAACAACATACAAAAAATACTAAAGAGTGTCCGAAAACGTTTATTTCTAGAAAGAAGCACACTGCCCGTTTTCAAAGATTGTTATAGCAATGTGCAGGCCTTTGTAAAACACAAATAAGACTTAGAGCCACATCAAACATTAATGACGAAGTTTTCACTCTACAATGTATTCAGACAAACAAAGACCAATACTGTATAATTGTTACTTCAGTCGTGTGAATCATTGTGACTTTTGTGTGGCCATGGTCTCTTTAATCAAAGTCAGACAGTTCTATGTCGTTTGTGTCTTGGTTAATATTTTTGTCTCCTGTTTCATCCCTCACCGGCTCAGTCTTGTTGTCTTTCTTTGCCACAAGCAGGAACACGAGTTCCACGAGCTCCAAGATGGAAAGCACAGAGAAGCCCGCCCACAATCCCAGCGATCCACCGATGTCACTTACGAAGTTCTCAATCTGATATAAGCAAATGAACACTTTCAAGTGAAAGACATATTCATGATGATGGGTTCTGAAATATTGTCAACAAGAAGGAATTTAGATAATACTAGTATTTATATAAGTTCATTTTACCTCAAAAAGTTGTTATTTTCTGTTGCTCTGGTGTATATTATATATTAAATAAGTCAATTGTTATTAAATCGAACCCATAATATCTTAAATTGTTTTTTTTTTTTTTTAATTTGAATCGGGCTGCTATGAGCTTATTGTTTTTACACCTGATTGAAGCGTAATTTATTTTGGCTAGGTGGGTTGTTATGCTAGCCATCAAACTGGTTTGATCCCCCAATGCTTTGCTTTGACTGTTCCAATGCGGTCATCCAAGCTTGAACCAATGTTTATGTTTTATGTTATGTTGTATGTTTTGTCTTGTATTATATAAGTTATTGGTCAATTTCCTTAAATAAAGGACCTCCGGAGATGAACAAACTGATACTATTTGTGGAGTTTCATTTCTTCATATATTTGCCTGTTTCACAACCGTGTTATTACTTCATATCAGCCGCGCTCTGGCAAAACCAAATGCATGTGATTCCGCACAGGCTAATCAGGAACGACACTCTCCGCTTTTATCGAAGTTTTCGTTTACAGAAAGTCACCTCTAAACAAACATTCATTCTTCGCGGAAGTTGTCGTCTCTAATCAGCCTGTGTTCATATTTAGAGGTCTGTATGTTTCACCACATTGTTACATCTTTCTTTTATGTTTCTCTGCCTTTTTATTACCTAATATGCACATATTTCTTTATTTTTCCCAATGTATTGTCACTCCATACGAATACATATATCTATTTTTCATCACCACATTATAAACTGATATGCATAGCTATGGTCACCACCGTTTTATCACCTCATAAGCATAGCTTGCTTTATGTTCACCACTGATTTCTTACCTCATATGTATAGCTCTCCTTGATAACTTCGTAGGACAGAGTCTTCAGATAAATCCGAACAAGTAGAAAGTTATCTCTGAAAAAAGCATCCCGTAGTGTTTAAATATGCGCAGATTTCTATAAATATAAGAAACGTAAAAAAGTTTGGTTAAAGGTCTTACTTTGATCTATCTTGAGCCTACTTTTACATTTTTCCCGATCACTGGGTTATAAGTATCCGTTTGCTCTCGGCGCATTATGCCGCCATGGTACATGGTCTGATATTCCTCACAGGTAACCATTTATATCCTTGAGTAGATAGTTGTTGCAATAATCCAACTCCCAGCTACTGACCCTCTGAGTCGCTGGGAGTTGCAACTAGTAAAGGCATTTTTGCATGTAAACTCGCAGTCTGGAATCCAGGCGGCACTTTAATCGGTAATATGAGCCACATTAACTATTTTCTGGCGTAAATAAACACAAAAAGATAATAAATATATCCATAATGTACTAAAATTTAAACAACTTACGTGCTATGGTGTGCTCGCAGAATAATAATATTAATCCAAGTTTCAAACACGTCAACGGTTCATGAAAATGTGTTTTTGCAATGGACACCGCAGAGTATTCCGAATTTGAACATATACAAAATTTATAAATCATTTATCTCCGGAATCCTCCGCAATATAGATCTCGAGTCTAATCAACCAATGTATCGTGATACATCAACTATATCCGGAACCTCCGTAAGACAGATTGAATCGTCAATTCAAAACGTCCGCTGCCGGGTTGATAACGTTTTTTATCAGGTTTTTGTTTTAAGCATTTCTCGAGAAAAACACGCAAATTGATGTCGATGGTAACGGGTATTGCGTTTGATACGATCTATTAGGTTGATTGAACTCGATTGTATAAACATTCGGGACACATATTTTTGTTACATGAGTTTTTCTTTACGAGGAAGAACTTTGAGCTGTACGTTTGTACTCATAAAAGCTCAAAGCAGTTTAATCCTGGGATCTATGTCAGCGGGCTACCACAAGACTTCGCAGGAATATGCATGTATAGTTTGTTTTTGTATTTGAATACTTAAATATTTAAATCGATAATATACCGAAACCGACAATGAACTCCCTTCTACTTTATTATTTATTTACCTGATTTTATTGCGGTCAAATTGCGTTTTTTTCAACTGGAAGTTTTGCCTTTATTATCCGCCGCAGAATAGGTAAGTACTTCTCGTTAGGCCAAGAAATCAACGTGACTTTTGGTGTGTAGATCTTTTTCCTTAATTGAAAAATTAGTCATTAAAACACATAGGGACAATAAAACTCCAGACATGATATAAGGGGAGACAATCTTCATATCTTTGTACATAAAGCATTTATTCAAAGAAATCTGTATAAAAAGAATTATGATTAATTTTGTAAAATTTATTACTCAAACTTGACTTCTCGCTCTTTTAAATATTCGTCTTTGTTGTTGTTGTTTTTTATGTTATAGTTATAACATTGTTAAATAGATTCTAAATGTTGTAATCCAATAGTCCTAGACCTTTGCATGTATTAATACTGTATTTAACAACTTATGAAATTCAATACTGATCACATTTCATGCTTTATATATGTAACTATGTTTTTGAACATGTATACTCATGGACTGTATGTCTATTGTATAAATATGAATAAACCTAACAAGTTAACAACCTTTCTCACATGGCGAGTGACTATGTGGCATTTAAATAATGCCTGTTACAATGCGCAAGTCTTATAAGACATTTTCCCAAGTAACTTTAACCATGATTTTGTTACAATCCGCCTGTACACTAAGGCGATTTCCTCATTGCCTTTGCAGTAATGTCTTGTTACAATCCACAAGCCTTTAAAGCTAGTGACCGAATGCAGTTGCAATATTGTTTGTTACATTCCACAATTCCATTAATGAAAGTGCTCAATTGTCTTTGAAATAGTTCGTGTTAAAATCCACAAGTCTGGTTAGGGACATTATAAACGACTTTGCAATACTACGTGGTATAATCCGTGAGTCCGTCCTATAAGGCAATAAACATACTGCGTTCACATGAAGTTGCGTTACATCAACTAATGTAAAGCAAGTGTCCAATAACAATTATAATTGTTTTTTAACAATAAATACGAAAGTCATTTTAGTCAAGTGACAAAGAGATTTACAATAGTTCTTCTTAGAACCCACAGGTCCTGTAGGTCAAGTGGCTGATTTTACCAACATTCTTGCTACAATCAGCAGGTCTTGTTAGATAAGAGACCAACTGTCGTAATAATAATGCTTGCAGCAATCCTCAAATCCTGTATGGCAAGTGACCTATTGCAAGTACAATAATTCTTTCTTCAATCCAAAAGTCCTGGATTGAAAGTGACCTATTGCAAAACAAAAAATTCTTGTTACAATCCGCAACGCCTTTATACTCTTGTTACAATCAAAAAGTCATGTAAGGCAAGTGGCCAATCGCATTTGCAATAATGTTTGTTTCAATCCGAAGGCATACAAAGCAAGTGATTAATTGCCTTTAACATAACGTCTGCTTCAGACTGCAGTTATTGTTAAGACCAATTATCTTTACAATAATTTCTGTAACAATCCTGTTACGCAAGTGACCAATTACTAATTGCGTTTACCGAAACCATCAAACATTATTTTAGTTGAACGATTTTCATTGTATGCACCATTTGTTTCTTTTTTATCAGTTTTACTGGAGACTCATATGACAAATAGAAAGGTATAAGCTACTGACGTCAAAATAATGACAACGTCGTTGTCGGTCCAATAAATTAACTGTACACTTTTGGAGACCAAGAAAAAGTGAATACAGTCAACAGTGAAAATTATCGATATTATGCTTGGTGCTCTTTTTAAGTGTCTTAAACAGTGAATACCAATTATAAATTATCTATATATCCGTATAAGCATATGAATTAGATATATTATGTACAAAGTGAACACACCTGCACGGACTGATGCATTTGCACTCGGACGGAGTGGAGTTTGTGAATTCAGCCAGAACCTGGTGAATGCACAAGTAGTGTTCGTTCGTATAGCAAGGTTTGTAGGTTTCAAAGGTCGCATTGAGAAGAATATCGCCCTTGAACCTCTCGTCGAACAGGAAAATATGTTGGTAGCAGCCGCATCTCCGCCCTATACTTTGTTGACGACATTCTTGAAGACAGTCCTTTTATGTTAAACAATTATCAATTAATAATTATCGCACACCTTGTACAGATTTATATTTGTTATTTAAAGAGCACCAGTATGAGATTGTTATTGAGGTCAACGTATTCTTGAGGTCAAACTGCGTTGTACCATATTCAATAATATAATCGCCATTTGTTAAGGATACCGACCCCAATGGGTAGTTTGTTACAAAACGTCAAGCGATGTCTTACATGCTTGTCATTTCCAAAATCAAGCTTTGTATCAATGTATCCACATTGCGTCCGTTGGTGCAATCTTTCAGTGCATTAAGGAGAGGGAATATAAATTACCACCAAGTGCATAATACTTCACGCTATTATTTTCTCCGCCTACCTCCGCCTACCTCCGCCTACAGTGCACAAATGTCAGATAACAGTTCCAACTGAATGCCACACAAAAATTCAGCTTCTTACAATTTTTGTCATTTTTACACACAAAACTATTTATAACATACGTACAAATATATTCTTTGTGTTAATGATTTTTTTTAACAAAGCGATCCATGTGCGAAGTAGATAAACGTACATTGAACAAAAAACGTAAACCATTACTGCTTTACAAGTCTTTATCGCACTTACATAAACTGAAGTATTCGAGTTGACGTCACACACCGGACTCTCGGTGTTCTTACCGGGAACACTTTCCGTTTCAGACTGTCAAATATATGTTCGTATACAAAAATAATTGTACATGAATAAAAACTCAACGACTGTAAAAAGCAAATTAATTATGGATGTTCTAAATTTATTATTTTTTCTTTATGGTAACTCGGTATTTGTTTGTGTTTCGGTCCTTTTTACATGTAACCACTAGTAACAGTGATGTTCATCATCATTATCGATAATTAATTATAAGCTGATATTAGAATTTCATCCTTAAACATTTTGAATTGTGTTTCTCGTGTGTTTCTCTGTTTAATACATGCGCAACAAATAACATCTAATTTAAGTTTATCTTAGTGCCATAATTAGAAACTCACAAACAGAAGAACACATCTATAAAAATAGAAAACAAACCATTGATATCGCTATATCGGCCTGGAAACCTGTTGGAACAAATACACCGGCATTGGTGTCCAGGTATCTGCCTACGTCATGCAACGGGCAAATCACAACGCCACTAGATGACGTCACGAAAGGAACACTTTGGTTCTGATCAACGTTCAGCAAAAGTTCTAAACCTTAAATAATTAATATATTACAGCAAACCTGATATCGAATCCCGAAATAGGCTACACATCTTATGATCTGACAAGCATCTACACAAAATCATTTCAGTGGGCCAATTTGAAACTTGCGTTTTGAAAGTAAATTTGAAAAAGAAACAGGACTATTTTATTGTACTATTAGAAATTCAAATTGTGCCATATAAATACAGATTCATGGCAAGCAAGTGAGACACATACTGATAAGAATACAGAAAATAACGATTTAATTCGAATCGCTTAGCTTAATAATAAATGAATCCTAGTACAAAGTACAAATCAACCAGTAAAATATATTTCTTGAAGGAAGCAACGCATGGTTCAAAATGGCTGTTAAAGGAAGACTACTGTTCTTTTGAATAAATTAGACAGATTCGCGCGTTTAAATGTTTTCCAAACTGCGTTTATTTTGATTGGATGATTAAGTCGTTACCAGTACCAACTAAGTCGTTCCCACGCCTTATTCAGTCGTTATCACAAATTAGTCACCACATATCCACGATTAAATAAAAGTGACTAAGTGGCGGCAACAAGTTTTTTAGTCGTAATAACGACATACATAAAAACAAATGCTCATGTCAAATCGATGCTACCTCTGATCTTCCTTTGAATATGCAATATAGTCAGATTGATATAGAACACTAACTATACGTACACACGCACAATAGTGAACTTCAGGATTTTCTTACCGTTGACTAGGCTATTGACAAAATAACAACAACATAACATTGTTAAGTGTATGTCTTAATTTCTTTACCACGATAATACGATTAAAATATTATAATTATAATAAACAGAGATCGCGTTCTGTTTTAAAAGCACAAAGAACGCCATATTGGAAATTACTATGCAAACCGCCATGTTTAGTCCTTTGAACTGTTGACAAGTAGGGCGCTTACAGAAATCATTCGCTCCGCCTTTTTCTGTTAATATTTTTTCTTTGTTGACCGATTTAGATTTGGTTTCGGTTGATTTCAGTGTGCATTAAAATTTATTTCAAGAGTAGTTTAAGAAAAAGGAAATGTTCACAAGTGGCGTAGCCTAATCTTTATACGTTTGTGTATTATGGCGTTATCAAAAAGTGTATTAAAATTTTCAAACATAGCTTTTCAGCAATATGGTGGGGAAAGAGCGTTATAATTTGTGAATGGTTGTAGCAAAATCATAGTTTAATTGACATTGTGCATGCGCTCATGGTAATCACATGTTTGTGGATATTCTACACGCATATTTTTATTTATCAGGAAAAGTAACCGATACTGGTAGACATATGTTGTTTAGAAATGTGTTCCAATTATTCTTAGATTTTCAGTGCAATTCAAAAAGAGAATAATACATTTTCACTTATATAGACTTTTCTTTCAACAATATTACAACCCACTGAAAGACATGTACTAATATCGATATTTAGATATCCAAGTTATTGAACGGCATAAATCTAATGTAGACTTATGTTCACAAACCAAATCTTAGACTTATAAGACAGCTCGAGAACAAAGTATTTTACTTCAGATTAACGTTAAAAATATGGAGAAAAAGACAGCCATTCTGTTCAAGATACGTTGTTTTAGTTTTGGACTTGGACTTTTGGGTTTACACACGGACACAGATTCTTTAATTACATAATTATAACAAGCTATGCTGTGCCACTCACCGTATCGTTGGCCCGAGGAGGACACTTCCCCTGAAGGTGAGATTCCATCTTGCCCATTGGGGTCGAACACATAGCACAGCCCGTAGTCATACGTACGAAATGTGGAGTCACTTCCGATGGCAGATCTGGAAACAAAAATATCGAAATCATCGGGCAAATATCCGTGACAGTTTCATCTCTGGAATCCGCGCAATTAACGTGTAGTAAACAAATATGAAATTTTGTATAATGATACAAATGTGATATTATGTTGAACAATTTAAAGGCCTTACACTTTAAGGGAATATGATGGTTGTCTGTTTAATTAGAAAATAAAGTGTAATCGTCACTCTTAAACTGTATTTTAAGAGTGAACGCGTATTCGAAGTATATAAAACACTCACGTAGTTTCAAAGTGCTGCATATGTACAGATTTTATAATAGTTTTAAAAAGATAGTATGCAGAATAATTAATTAATAAGCGTGTCTGTAAAGAAAAGGTAATCGATCATAATAATTATCTTATTATCTGCCTATCGTTCTGACTAGTTGGCTTATTTAAAGAAGGTCGCAAACACGCACACACTACCTAAAATCGCAGCAATACACCTGAACGTTATGACATAAATCAGCCATCATTATTTTACCTTGACATATTTCTAATAATTGATGGAGATTACAAAAACAGTCGTTGCACTCACTTTGAGCAAGATTTCCCGGCAAAGGTGCAAGACAGGACCAATTCGTCGTAAGGCTGCGAGGTCCGTTTTAAGTCGAATTCGTTCGAGAAACTTAACCTCATTTTGAAATTCTCCGCCGTGTTGACCATAAGGTCAGCATCTTTGAAAACACGTAATTCAAATTCAATGTTCATTCATGTTTATGTAAACAATATGATATGCGCATTTTATAGATTCTATTTAACTGATGACCAAAGTGTTTTAACAATATTTAAATATTCGGCTTTTATCAAAGCAACCAAACTACGGAAGTTGTGCATATAAATAACATCAGGACACTTGCCAAGTAATTTTTAAAATAAAAAAGAGCATTTTGTATCTTGTTTAATCTATATTACCAGACCACATCTAGCGCTGAAATTTTGGCTGTTGCTATAAGGAACACTGATTTTGTATGGGTTAACTTTATTTTACGAAATATTTTATGAAATATTCGTTGATTTTGAGTGTTAATGGGGCTTTTAATATGAACTAACAATGAAAGTTAGCAGAATTCCCGACCTATAAAAAGGAACGATATACAACATGTTCACTCACCTAAGTCCGTCGGGACATTAACTTTATCGAAATTAGTGTAGTTGTATGTAAACAAATTGTCCTGTAAAAAAAACGCAAATTGATCATTCAATTAAAATGCATTAATTAGCAGACTGAGTGATTGAATAAACGTTCTGCTTACAAAATTATACTTTGTGTTTTCGTGATGTATTATATTTTTTTGAACATTACTATTTAAAACATCATATACGAATACAATTTACAAGATACAAAACAAAAATATTTTGTTTCAAATATAGTTGTTATTCAAGAAAAGTTATATTACGTAATCTAATATGATATGTTACTAGAAATCAACAGGTCAGGTCGCTAGAAAAGGGGATATAATTGCAACTTAAACATTTTATTTAAACACACAAATGTCAATTAGTATATGGGCAACTGACTGGCTTGAAACAATCAATACTGATTATATCATATAACATGAAAGCATATATCATATACATGTGATTGTAAAATAAATTTGCATCGCTCTTTGAAAATGTGGTTTAATGCATGTGCGTAAAATGTCGTCCCAGATTAATCAGGGAAGCCACTTTCTGTCTAAACTGTTTTTTTTGCTTAGAAGAGACTTTCTTTTAACGAAAAATATCATAAGAACGGAAAGTGCCCTCCCTGATTAGCCTGTGCGTATTGCACAGACTAATCTGGAACGATACTTTACGAACATGCATTTAACCATTTTTTCACAGAGCGCGGCCCAAATGCAATTGTAATGCTATTGATAGAACTATGTCAGCCACCAACGTACGTGAGAGTGGTAAATGTCCATGTTGATGCCGTATTTTTCTGCCGCCTGGTTAAGCATGTAATCAAGATTTGTGTTATTTCTGAACAGGTCATACTGGACAGGTTTGGTGTTACAGATGACGACTTTTGGAAATTTCATCTTCTTCACTGTCTTTAACTCCATTGAAGTGGAAACAGGTTTACTGAAATGTTTCACTATGGGTCAAGGATATTTTGTATCATCAAATTCAGTTTAAATACAGACAAAGTGAAGTTTCAGCTGAACCAGTGGGGGAGAAGCCTTTATAGCTCTTGATCCTTTATTTATGGAAATAGAGCAACGGAAGTGAAACCATTTTTTTGCAATGTTTTGCTGTGGGTTAATGATATTTGTTTTTATCATCAACACACCACATGATTTGAATATTAACATAACGAAACATCAGCTGGACCAGGAAAAGAGACAAATTATTAAAGCTTATGGTACTCCATTTATAGAAAGGGAGCATAGAAACAATACGAGGTACGAATATTTCTAAACTCTATGCATATAACTTGAGAAAAAGAATTCGATAAATAAATTATGAGGTAAGTGTCATGTGTCCGTGATGTCTACAGGCTTTCTAAACTTAGTTTTCTATATCAGGCAAAGCCATCATATAAGTGCCCGGTTCGGTTGCCATGTGAACAGTTCCACATAAACTACCACATATTGGATAGATATATCGGTCTAACTACCACATATTGGATAGATATA